>JAOEHX010014819.1:0-49013 GCA_025448015.1 Bolborhynchus lineola | reverse complement strand
AGCTTTTAAGATTAAGATGGTGTGGTGCTCCCTGTACAGCACACTTCAACTGCTCTTAGGAGACTTTATGTAACAGATGAAAGGTGAAGGACTTTTGGGGTTCGGTATAGGCTGAGTTATGAAAGAAAACTGTAGCTCTTCAGGAAGGAATGGTTTTGAGGATAACATCAGTAGCCAGTTCATTCAGCTTCATGTGAAATTCACGATATTTTAATGATCTGCTTTCCTGCCAAATGCAGATGACCGCAATACTGGCCACATACTTCATTTCATCATATCTCTTGCTGCATTGCTGAGACTTCTCTGAGACCCAGGCTGTTAGCAGGGAAAACTTCACCATTATTTCACTCTGATCTGTGCACAACTAAGCTAGGCTGCATAAACCACGGATGACCTCTGATGCAATTTTATCTTTAGTTGCTTGCCCCATTCCGCTACCGGGCTTACACACCACCACAATCCCGAACCTGGCATTTCTTTTGGTGAAAATGATGGTGGAACAAGCCGAATGGTGATTTTATAGTGCAGTAGCTCTCCCACTGCTGCTCTCAGGGTACCCTCTAACTCAACATTGTCAGAGCCTTTGCAGCACTTGGCTTATCCCATTCCACACTGGACCGAAAACTCCAGAAAGAGGGGTTAGTACAAAGCACTGTGCATCTGTCTGGGGAGGTACTTAGGCAGGAGTATTCCACAACAGCTATTTTGGGCAATTTCCCCTCACAGAGAAGCTCTACTGCTTATCTCGATGGAACGAAAGTCAAGCCTGTTCTTCTAGATAAAACGCTTTCCCCTCCAACTGCCTGATGGCTTATCTCTGGTCTTGCAGCATCACTCATAACCCTTCTCCTGACCCACTTAACTTTCTGCTTTTAGCAGAGCTAGGGTGGGGGCAGGGAGACTTGATTAATGAAGAATATTCGCTTTCTTTTAATGTGAAAAACTCTTCAAGTGCTCCATGCTCACTTAATTAGGAGAAAAATCTCTGTTCTTAATCAGGTGATAGATTATCTATGGGCAAAGTTTAAGAATGTATATCTGGTATGTTTGGTTCGTATAAATTATTTATTTCTAAGGGGCTTAAGCATTTTTAAGGATCTCCTAACAAAGAAAAGAACTTTCATATCATTTGACACTTGTCACCTTGTTTTCTTTGCCTATTAAAACAAACCAGAACTGTGTTTTTCTTTTCCATATCCATAACATTTTCTATGAAATCAGTATTTTAGCAAGCGTAACAATCTACTAGTGCTCACCTTCTGTGCTTCAAAGAACAGATAATGACTAAATACAGGTAGTCAAAGCAGTGAATGCATTGTCCCTTAAATTTGTTTCAGCCCAGCAGCAAGGTACAGTGAATGCAAACCTGTTTGTTAATTTATTTGGAATTAGGCTGGTCCTTCTAAGCCATTTCCTAGTGCATGATTATCTATTGAAATGTTTTTGTCAGCTTGAGCTGGCTGGTGTTCATTCAGATAGTTTCTTGTAGAGCCGCCACATGTGCAGTTAAGCAGGATTCAGTCTGGTTTCCTAATCTAACCAGTTTAAGGGACCGGTTAGAGGGCTGCCAGGGTGCAGGTGACAAGACACTTGATTGACTTTATAGTTACAGCTCCAAGGAGAGGAAAGCAGGGATGTAAGCACATGCACATCCAACTTACAACGGTTGTTGCCAGGTTCCGCCTTTGGGAAATGGCAAAACAAGCCAGCAAATTAGTCAGTGAGTATCTTCATGTGTAACATAGCCTTTCGCATTCTTGTATTTGCCTTCATTCCTTCCATTAATTGTATGAAGTATCACCGTTACACTCACTGCTTCACAAGGACAATTTCACCACATCAATTTTGATTTTATTACCTATTTTCATGCATTAATTCACAGGTGCAGAGGAAGAACGAAACCTGCTTTACTTAGCCAGTGTGGAGCTGTGATGTTCCTATGCTAGCGTATTGAGTTGCATCCATGTGTCACAAATCTTTTGCTCGTCACCTCCCGTGTTCTTACTATTACCTGACACTTTAAAATTAATTCATTGCTAATCACTTACTCCATGATAATAGATGATACCTATTTTCTTCTACCAGAAGGTACCACCTCCTGCTCCATTTGGGGAGGATGGAGAGAAGGAAAGGCAAAACCTGACAGTTGTGCCATGAACCATTATGATTGATATATCCCATATGGAACACTTAATCTAAACAGCATTAACAATGAAGCTACCTTTTTGGTCAGAGCATTGCATCTCCAGATATTGCAGTGTAATTTTGCCTATGTAATGGGGCAGAAAGAGGAAAGGAGTCATATCTTCCTTTCTGAGTTTGTATGGGATCTAGCGTTCACAACTCTTGGTGGGCAATTTGGCATTAACGCCATGCAAATCATAGTTATATTGAAGAGCAGCCATCTTTGTGCATTGCCGAAGTTGCTTTTGGAAGCTGTGCTTGGAGTCAGGTGGGAGTTTCCCAAATCACAGAATGGTTGAGGTTGGCAGGGACCTCAAATCGTCACCTACTCCAACCCCCTCCTGAAGCAGGGTCACCTACAGCAGGTTGCATAGGGCTGTGATTTTGAATACCTCCAAGCCTGGAGTCACCACAACTTCCCTGAGCAACCCATGCCAGTGTTTGTAACCCTCACAAACTCTTGTTTGTGACCCTTCTTCTTGTGCAGACATCATGGCAGTGTTGAGAAACAGGATGCCCATATGGATCATGGGAGGCTGTTGTGCATGTAGGATGGATAAGATCAGGGCAGAGCTCCCTTTTCGGTTGGCGCCAGTTTCTGGGCCCTGCTCCCTGCTTGCAGCATGTGTAGCGGCAAGGAGCAGCCTTATCTACCAGCCCTGAGCAAGGAAGCCTCAAACCACAGCTAGGAACATCTTGAAGCAGATTTTTGTCACCCCAGAGGAAACATCACGGGGGAATAACAGGCCTCAGTAGCTATAAACCAGTGATGACAAGATAAAGGCACCCAACTTGTCCTTTGTAGGTATCTAATATTGTAAAAGCAACTAATTTTAATCCCTTTATCTCACACTTGGGAGGAACAAGGACATTTCTCTTTCTCAGCTCTTCTCACTATTTTGTTTCCTAATGTATGTGTGCACCCATTTTTTAATGTATATATAGATATGTGGGAGGCATGGGGGGGGGGGTCTGCAAATTCTCTGTATGCACGTACAGAGAATGGGACTTGCTAAAATGGGCTTTGGTATAGAGTTTGGGGAAACACAACCCTGAAAGTCAAAAGAAGGATTTCTACTGTGTTTTGTGGAGCATCTCATGTACCACTCAGAGCTCAGAGACATGGCGCTGAAGGTGTTGCTGGGCTTGGTTGATGTGTGACCTCAAGCCAGAGTTGCAGACTGAGGTTTTGACCAAAAGCAGCACCTTTCTCTGCTCAAATGATGCTTTATGCTTGTGGGCAGTGGTAAATGCCCAGAGAAGACAAGGTTCTTCAGAACTTGGAAGGAAGGCTTCTTCAGAAGACAAGTTGGGTTATTCTGGTGATTGTCAGTAGGTAATTGAAAGCTGTCACTGCTATCCTCATTAAAAGAATGGATCAAGTATTAGATCTCTGTGGAGACGTGAGGGAAGGGGAGCCAGAAAATCACCCACAGGTGAAATGGAATAGCATAAGGAGCTGCAATATTCCAAATAAAATTGATTCTCTTTATTTATTCCCAAATAAGCACCTGAATCAGTATGGATCAATACTAGTGAAATCAATAAATGTATCTCAATTTAGTCTAGTTTAAAATCTATTTCATAAGAGAACCAGAGGTAGCCTCTCAGGAAGCATTTTAATACACCGATGTAAGAAATTCTGCTGTCAGATAGATTCAGATTATCGCAGATAAGGGCACTATAACCCAGAATGAAAACAGGCAGCAGAGATATAAAAGCAAAGAAACTGTTAGCACCAGCCTCTTGGGAAATGTCATAAAGGTTGATATGAGGAGTGGTGGTGTTTGAGCCCCAGCACCGGCTAATATTTGTATTGCTGCTGTTTGCCCTATGCTTCTGCAGTGGTGAGAAAGAGAGCTCAGTGTCCAGCAATACCAAACAATACAATTCTATTTAACTTCTGAATTTTACCAAAAACTGAGAAGTTGCCTCGGTTTTCTGCAAAACTCACTCATTTCTGACACACCTGGCACCACTTCTGATTTGAAAAAGGTGATACCGTTTCCCAGGTTGCAATGATTCCTGAATTCTTCGAAACCCAGTTGCAGAGTATGTTACTCTGTTTTTTTACAGTGCTTTTTAATGTGAATCGGTGTCAGTATGTATTTCTGCATGTTTTGCAATGTGTGCCACCCAAAAAAATTATGAAGTTGAATGTGAAAGCCAACCAAAAGCTGGAATAATGAAAAGGTCAAATATATTATTAAGCATTAAAATTCTGAGAAGTCTCTGTTGTGCATCAGATTGTAACAAGAAGAGGAAACAGCACAGCATGAGCGATCTCTCGTGATAAAGATCTGGTAAGCAGAGAAGAACGGAGGAAGTGGAGCACATATGATGATTCCTGTTACAGGACGCAGCCCTCCTCCCCATCAGGTGCTGTGCTCAGGGCCTTGCCTGAAATACACTGGAATTTAGTTGATCTTTCACCTGGTTTTGCTTATTTGCTTATCAAGCGAATGGGAACCTTTGTTTTTGCAGTCGTAAAAAGGCATCTGAGGCTGAAGTCTGATCCCAGTAAAGCAACCCCAGACCTGGCCTGGAAGGAGTTAATGCCACATATCTTCAGGATCACCACCTCTGTAGCACATCTTGTGTAACTCAGACACCTATTTTCTAAGACCTGAGATGGCACTACTTGGCACTGTCCCATTTTGGCACCAAGCAGGTTGGTACCTAGTAATCACAGCTGGTGACACATGGCCATGAACAAAGACCCCGTTTATGCTGCTCTTGTGAAAGACTTTAAAGGTTTTAAAGCCCCTGTTGTTACTGTTAAGGATTGAGTGGCTTTGCAGTATTTAGATGCGTTATTTAAGGGATGAGCAACAGCTGGTTAAATGACTTCAAATATACAGTATTATTCCTGTCACTCAGTACAACCCACCATAGAGACTTGTTTTTTGTGTGTCACTTAATGATTAGCCTCTACTTTTGCCAGCAGGCAATCCCAATGAACAAGGTGAAGGTGGTAGAGAGCCACCTATGTCCATACTGTAGCTGTAGTTCATCCAGTAGTATACAGATGCCAAGTCTCAGAGGACAGAGTGGGCTAGTATGATCTCTGAGGGTGCCATGCATTCTCTTCATCAGATACTCTGCCTCAGACTGGATTTGGGCTTAGCTCGGCAGGTGGGTGGATAGCTGAATTTCCTCCTCTGATGAGGACACCAACCAGATTACAAGCAGGATGGTTTTCCCCAAGCTAGCAGCTGTTGGGTTTGCTAATGGGGTTTTGCAGCTCTGCTGAATTGGAAACAGTAGTGGGGGGCATTGGTGTGGGGGGTTTTAGCCCTGATGTAGGCACAGGGACACAAGAAAGGGAATTGAGGAGAGAAGGAAAATGGTCAAATTTCAGGAAGCTCACCAGTGGGTGGTCAGTAGCTGAGGGTTGCTCATGGTAGTTTGGGTGGGACTTGCCTATTCACCCATGCATGCAATTTCACTGAGGGATGAGAAGACACAATAACATGGCAATATGTGATGAAGGGAAGCATGGAGAAAAACTTGCTGGGAGACACCAGTCAGGAATCCATGTTGGCTTAGTGGCATTTTTGACATGAATAAGTTCATTCTGAAACTTAACAAATGAAAGGTGAAAAAAAAGTGACTCCATCACCTTTCTTCCCCAGACAAGTTTTTCTCTAACTCAAATCATAAGTTAGAAGCACAGAAACATAGACCTGAAATGGACCATGAGCCATGAAGCAGTGTAGCACCACCACACAGAGACCAGAACAAGTTTAACTCTCATGCTAAGAAAATTCAGTCAGGGTAATATATTTTCAGGCCTTTATGTGGGCTGTCTGCAGAGGAGATTTACTGTTGCAAGGGGGGCGAGGCCCATCTTCACCCTGTACCTGCTCAGGCAACCTTTGCAAGTGGAGATGGTAAATCCTGGTGGTGAGTGGTTGATGTCCCCAGTGCCCTGAAGGGTGGTCTGCTCCCGTGGTTTGTGTGTGCCCACTGCGCCAAAGCAAACATCACTGCTGCAGGGCAAAAGGGCTAAAATCACCTGCCTGGTCCCTGGGGGAAGTCTGTGTTAAAGCTGGGATGCACAAGGATTGGGATAGCAGAAATGGGCACTTTCAGTTGCTGCCTTGCTAATTACTCACCACTCATCAAAATAACTAGGAAAATCATTATGCAGATTGTATCAGTTTGTGGTTGGCTTGAACTGGTGCTTTATTCTCCAGGGCTGAAACATGCAGCACTGTTGAAGGCCTGGACTTTCAAAAACCAAGGACATAAGGGGATTTATTCATTTCTTTCTTCCCTTCCCATTCACCACAGAAGGAAGAAAAAAAAATCCCAACAAAAGCCTAATTGATGCCTGTTGTTTTGCTTCCCTGCACGCTTTTATTTCTTTCTGTTGCTTGCTTAGAGTTTTCTCTGTCTTTAGAGGTGCTAGCGAAGAAGCTAAAGGGGAAATGAAACTCTGGCCACGCAGTATTTTCCAGGTACATATCCATTTTCTTTGTGAAGATGAAAAGGAAAAACTGAAATCCAGTCCTGAGATGTTTCCATTTCAGGCCTTCATATAATATTCTAACCCTCTTGCAAGCGCTTTAGGACAGAAACTGCCTTACTATGTGTGTAAATAGCAAACGAGTGATCCTTTTGTGATTATATTATGGGAACCCCTTATGTGACACATGACACTGTCTCCTGCTTATGCAGCTGGTTTAAAGGGCTATGTGGTTATCTTCTAAAAACATTATTACTCTTTCCAAAAATGAAGAACTTTGGGGTTTTTTTTCCCTACTTCAGATGCCTGACTGGTGAGGGCTGTTTTTGGGTCAAGAGCTAGCTTTGGGAGGCAGTTTGTCAAGCAGGATTGTATTTTAATTCCTCCCTTCCCCATGGGTAAATGATTGAATTAATTCAGGCATTCTAAAATCATTATTATTATTCCCTCTGGGCACAAGAAACACACCTGTAATTTCTCACAGAAAATATATATATGCTTTGTTGCAGAAAAATCACATCCCCTCCCACGCCAGTGCGTGAGATGTGTCCTTATGTAAAGAGCATCTTAGCTCATCTGTTTATTGCTCCATCAAACTCCACAGCCGTATGTAAACACTTGGTGTGTTTGTTTGTGTGCTGGTGGTTAACGCTCATTAAGCAGGGAGACTAGCCTGGAGCCAAGCAAAGTGGAAGGCAGTTGCCATACAAATTTCCCCAGCTTGATTTGGCAGGTGCAGGCAGCGCTTAACCTGCAGCATCCCTGCTGCTCCTCCTGCCTGTGTCCGCTCTGTGAGCTTGTGCCAAAGCCCAGGGTGTATGAGCAGCATCTTCCTGTTCATCAGTGCAGAAAAGGCACTGATGGCAGGGGTGGGGGAGCAGTGGGCTGTCGCTGTGCAAGGGATAATGAGGGAGCCATGCCAGAGGTCCCACTCTGCCTGAATTTCCTGGTTTTTAGAAACTGTGGTACTTGCTGCTGTCCACTGCTCCTCCCAGGCATCTTCTGCTCCATTTCGGTCATGTTTTGTTGGCTACTTTACCCCTCAGCTTCTTCTTTTGCCTTCATCTATGTGTGACAGCAAATGGGAAACTGAGGCATCTGGCTGTAGAGTGGGTCATGTGAAATATGTCAGTGGTGGTGTAGTGCTAAGCTATGAGAAAATATCAGCAGGCTGACAGGTCAGAGGAAGATCAGGGTGCTGATAACTCTCTGCAGGTAGGAGAGACGCAGTCCAAGGCTGAAAATCTGGCATAGCACTGAGGGCAATATGGGTTTCCCCAACCTGTTACATTCCACACACTTAGAGAAAAGATTTAATTAGCGACAAAGATGAGAAGCACTTTGGGTTTGTTCTGAAGTTTTATTCTTGGGGATAAACAAGCCTTAGGTACCCAGAACAGGCTTTTCCCAGAAACAGGTGAAGCTCTGGGGTGTCCACTGAGCTGACCCATATGTGTCAGTAGGCATGAGAACAGCTGTGATGAGAGGTGTCCACGGAGTTGCTGCCCAGGGCATGTGCCTTATTGAAGGCATCAAGTCCCAGGTCTGACTGCTCTGAAGTCACCTTGTCAGCTGCACTGGGTGGATGAAATGCAGAACAGACCCTTCAAGGGGTATAACGTGTTAGGTGGTTATCAAGAAGCCAGGCTCCACATGGAGTCAAATAATCATGGAATGGTTTTGGTTTGGAAGGGACCTGAAAGCTCATCCAGTTCCAACCCCCTGCCAGAGGCGGGGACACCTTCCACTAGGCCAGCCCCATCTAACCTGGCCTTGAGCACTGCCAGGGATGGGGCATTCACAGCTTCTCTGGTCAGCCTGTGCCACTGTCTCACCACCCTCATAGTGAAGAACTTCTTCCTAATGTCACTTATTTCTAATGTTAGCATTTATTACAGTTCTCTTGTTTGGACTTGTCAGGATTTGAAGTCTCATCTTGTGACAGGAATCATTGTACATGTATGCAGCAAAGCCTGGGGTGTCACTTCAGGAAGGTGTTTGAAGGTAAAATGTAGCATGTTGCTCCCTGCTGTGGCTAGAGGCTTCCTGAGGGATGCTGAGGACACACGACCGCAGGGTACCCTGTTTGTGGAGAGAGGACTTGAGGCACAGTGCATCCCTTTGAACCAAGGGGGAGCTTTTTTTCCCAAATTCCTTGGGAGGAGAAGGGTTCTTCACTGAGGTTTTTGGATGCTGAGGATTGGGCTGGGTGCAGAATAAGTCAATATGGCAGAAAAGCTGGCAGTGCCCACTTTTGCCTGCCTTGGGGCTCTGGCCATGGCCATGCCAATGAGTCCAGGCATGTGCAGAAACCATGCCTGGGTAGATGTCATCTTGGTAATAAAAAACACCACAATGGCAATTAAAGCAAAGCTAATCAGTCTTGATGGGTGTGATTGGGGATTCTGCCAATGTGGAGCATCTGGCTTTAAAGTTCCTTGGGGAACCCATGACATGTTTCTTTTATAGGATGATCTCAAGTCCACTGACAAAGACTGTGCTGAATGGTCAAAGAATACACAAATGAGTTCTAAAGGAGATTGTCCTCAATGCTTATGGTTAAGCAGGTAGTTAAAATAAAGTGTTAGTTCTAGAAAACCGAGGCAGTGCTTACAGCATCCATAGGGTATTTCTCTGATAGACTGTGGCTGGGATGTACAAAAGTGCCACTAGAGTCTCACTCACTTTGACAGCTTTGGGCTTCTCAGCCTTCTGCAAACTTCAACATAATTTGTCTGGAAGATGAGAGTTTGCTTTCAAGTTGTTATCTCCAGATAACAGTGTGAGTTAACAGTGGCTCACTGACTGATGGTGGCTGAAAGTTGCCTTTTGTCCTGGATCAGTCAGTCTCCAGTGACGACTTCATTCTGCAGAAAAGATGTATTTGATCTTTAGACAGAGGTTGAAATTAGGTCTTGTGTTTGCTGAAAATACTTTAACCGTAAGATATTAATGAAACTTTGGCCTTCTCGTTTTTCCTTTCTGGAAGAATTGTCCTATTCTCAATCTTGGCAGATTGACATGGCACATTGACGAGTGAATCTAGAGCACGATGAAATCCCAGGAGTGCAGAGTTACGGGGAGATGAGGTGAAAGATACCACCCTTCCCACACTGAAGGTTTCCTGGTCCTTTTGTTGAGCTGGGGCAAATGCCACCTGATGTGATGCTTAAAAGGATCTTGAGACATGCAGCTCCTCCTACCCATTCGCAGCCCAGGGAGCATCTCCATGCACTCCAGGGACAGGTTTCTGCGATAAGGACCTGCCTTTTGGGACCTCTGGTCTCAAGGCTACATCCTTTAACCTCCTTTCTCAAGAGCTTGACCAGTAAAGTCAATGAAAGTGAGAGAACCTTTGGACTCATGTACATCTAGAAGCATATCCATAAGGACTGATGTAATGAATACAAAACATAGTAGCACTCATTCTGGACTAAGAATGATTTCTTTTAATTTGACTTAATACATTTTCTTATTCTAGCTTTAGAGCCTCCAGAAAAGCTTTCCTAGTCAATTTTCAAGTGTCAACAAGCTGTTTTTCTTGGTCTCACAAACTCATCTTCGAAATGGGAATAACTTAGTATCCCATATGGTGTTGAAAGCTGCTTCATAGAGGAAATCTCCTGTATATTCATATAGGATTTCAGAGGAGCAGGTGGAAATTATCTGGCAATTAAAGTTAGCACTATGGAGCTAGGACTTGGAATGACATAGTCAATCTATTCGTGGTTCACATCTCCCACTGTCAGCAATTGTTTACATGACTGTTCATCGTGCTGCTCCCTGGGGAAAAGAGGCCTTGAAGAGATGGCAAAAGATTTCAGCTGATTTCTGATAACTGCGTTTGAGCAGCTGATTACATTTATCTGAAAGGAAATGGTTAAAAGCAGTTCTTTAGCAGTTTTGGCTCTGACATCATTCTGCAGACTTATTGGGCCACTAATAAGAAAAGTAACTTTCTGTGAATGCAGGAAGTAGCCTCACAGAAAAAACTACATCAGAAGGTCAATTCTCTCCTCAGACATTCATGTCTGATTTGATTTCAAGCAGTAGGTTTCTCTACTCACTTGAATTACTCAGGTTTGAGCAATAGTATGGGATGGTTGCCATCGTCCTGGAGGGGAAACATTCATCCTTTTGCAGCAGCAGCTAAAGGTGCATCTGTCACCATCTTTCAGAATTGTACAGTATTTTTGTGACTGTTTGTAGCTAATGTTAGGTCAGCAGTGAAACAGAGTCATAGAGTGGTTTGGGTTGGAAAGGACCTTAAAGCTCATCCATTTCCACCCCCTGCCACAGGTAGTGATACCATCACTGGACCAGGTTGCTCAAAGCCCCATTTATTTGTCTCCATTGCAGAAGTGTCAGGGTTATTTTTGTGTTTCTCCATTTATATATTTTCCTCTAATTTTTGTGGTTTTCAATGTAAGAGGAACTGATTTTTCTCACAGCAAGCTGAAAGGGTTTGCTCAGGCTTTCCAGGCCAACTTGGCTGGAATTGTGGGGCGGCTCCAGAGTTCATGACTTGTAGGGAGGAATAAACAGCTTGTTTGGCTGGAAATCAGTGTACAGTATTGCTTCCAATACATAAAAAAAACGAAGCATACACTCCATTAAGGCTCCATCAATGGACAGGGAGGTTTGCTACGTGTGCCTAACAGACACTGCTCCTGTTTAAATTTCTCTCTGATGCTACAATGGGAAACATCACGGTGTTGCTGTGAAAAACCTGACAAGCAATAAGAATCCTAGACAGCATCCTTGGCAGTGTGGAGGATCATTCACTCCAGAAAAAACAGAAGCAAAGCCACATGGCTGGTGGGAATGCAGATGGTCCTTTGGGATGTGAGGCATGTGCAGATGCAAGCTGATGGAGAGGTGTGCTTCAGGGTCAGCCATGAGGTTCTTGAGGCTCAGCTGGGGGATATCATTCTAAATACATAAATATCATTAATATAATGAATATATATAATAGAAATATAATATATTTATAATATGTGTGCTATATATGTTAATATAAATACTGTATATTCATTTCACCACATGAGTGGTAAAAATGGATATTAGCAACCCAGTGAGACCAGTTCCCTGGCGAGCAAGTGCTCAAGTGGGGTCCTAGAGTCTGGTACTCAGAGAACCAAGGGCTCTCTCTATCCTGCCGGGGCCAGAATGTGGTCAGGGAATTCAGTGCCTGGAATGAGCAGTCTTGGAAGAAGTGAGAGTTTATCAGGCTGAAACTTAAGCATTGGAAATCGAAGGAGATCATATTCAATCTCAACTGGGAGTTGCTGCATTTTAAATACAGGATGTTCCTTTATTGTAACATGTATAAGAGTTTGCCAATGCCCTGATATATTATAGAGGCTGAAAGAAATAGCTTTGCACAGTGGGATAAGCATGCCTTTGACTTGGTTCCAGGTAGAGAAGAGAGAAGAGCCATCAAAACTGGGAAGAAAATAGCTGCCAACAGTCCTGTCTATCTCAGGTTATCCTGATTTTCTACTTGCTCTGACAAACCCTGCTCCCTCATTCCTTCTGATAAAGTCAAGGACAGCATTTCCCTTTGAGTGCAGCTTTAGTTCCAATCAGCATTAACCACGTTTTCTCTGTAGGCTATGGAGAGCATTGGAAAGAAAAATCTCTCCTCTGCTTGCCCCTTGCTTTACTGGCAAGAAATACTGGGTACTGAGAATGGAGGAGACATGGGGTTGAAAGATATCTGACCTCTGAGGTTCAGAGTATGCCAGCAGGCAGAAGCAGCACCTCTAAGATGATATTCAGGAAGGCAGTTTTGATTTGCCATTGGGAGTTACCAAAGGAGTATTGTCACCTGCTCCTGACTACAGCAACAGGAAATACTAGGCCAAGCCTTTTTTCCCCTCTTCCCTGAAAAGGACAGTGAGAGCCTAGGTAAGACTTCACCACCCCTTAGTTAGAAAACATCTGTGCTGGGGATATTGGTATGCGTGGACGGGGTGGATGCTAGAAGATGCGCACTATTAAGCTGCAAGATTCTGGTCTGAAATAAACCCAGAACCTGAGTGCTGGAAGTTTCCTGACACTGCAAATGGATGTATTTTTGCAACTGTTCGTCAGGATTATGCACATGCTCTGCAGTCACAGTGTTCTAGTTTGCATGCTCACAACTGGAGTTTTATGGTGCTTTTCTACTTGTTATGGGAGGAAGACCTTCCCAGACGTGTAAAGGACTCTGTGTTGGAATGACCAACTAGGTAAAACCATTTCTAAAACAAGAATGAAAACCTGGATATTCTACCTGGAAAAATACCAGCTTCAGGCATTTGGGCACTTTCATCGTCCTTTAACTTACCTTGGAAATAAATGGTTAAAAGTTGACTAATAATGCTTGGCCCTAGCCACAGATTAAGCAAAATGTCTATTTTATGCTTTTTTTCCTCACCAGGCTGTTTAAACCTTGTGAGAAATTAGCTTTCATGTCAAATTTGAGCTGTATTGATTTTTTTTACCCCTTCTAATATGCAAAATGCTTGTATTTTGAATGATGTTTTAGATTTTTAGCTAGTTAGACTTGTACCTAATGGTTTTGAAATATGGAGGGAGTTCGGGTCATTTTTTGAGGGTAAAGGTGCTGAAGAAAGCCACAATCTGGAGTAGTTCAGTTGAAATACTTTTTTGGCTGCAGCTTTGCTCTGTCCTGTGAATTTCCATTCTTTGCCAGGGTACTGGGGGTAAAGGCAGTCCTGAAGAGAAATGACTTTCAGGTAGAAAATACTACTGCAGTAAGTGTGGAGTGTGTGGCATGAGTAAGCTGGATACTACCTTTGTGGGAAGGCTTATACTGAAACTGCGAGCATGCAGTCTGTGGTTTTGAAGCAGATGGTGTCAGAGTTTTGCCTTGTTTGAGGAATTTGATCTTGAACTGAATAATACAGCCTTTAAAAGCCCGTAGTGGTGATGTCTGTCTTTCAGGCAGCTATGCAAGTGTGTACTTTTGTACCAAAGACATCTCTTGATGAGTGTCTTCATGGACTGAGACACAAAAAATGCCATTAAAGTGCAATAATATTGCTTAGGGAAACTGAAAACAGCCTTGCTTTGAAATCCTATGCCATCATTGCTAGATGCATCTGAAGGTGTGTGTAATAACTGACTTTATAGTAATTATTATAAGCTAGATACAGATGTAAGTACCTATATGCTTCTTGGATACCCTAAAAACTGTGGGGATGCAAAGGAGAAATGAAAGGAGGGCTGGGGCAGAAAGAGAAGCCCATGTGTAGACACACATCTCCCTTGTTACACACAGACATGCAGGAGGGGAAAAGTGAACTTGAAGAGAAGCCTGTGCAGGGTGCCATTGCTGTGGACCTGGCAGTCATTTCTAGCTCTTGTGATTGTCCACGTTTGCTGTTAGTTGAAGGTTTGGGTCTGTTTTGGAGTGTTTATTTAATGCCAGTGCAGAATGTAAGGGCTGCTGGTTTTCATTTTTAAGAGCAGCGTGTTTATTCATCAGCTGCTGCCAACTGGATCTCAGGACAAAGAGGGAGGAGGACAAGATGTGTAAGTTTGGACGATGAACCCCTTTCTGCCTGTTTGCGATTTCTTTACAGCAAGTGCTTAGTGTGTGGATGAAGGGGGGAGGATATTTCTTCCCTTCTCACTCAGAGAAGAAATCTGTTGTATCTACAGCAAAATCCATCAATCAGTTCCAGATTCCTTCCCCTTTCAAAACTCCTTGTGCTCTACTCACCTACCCCATGCCAGGCATGTGGCATCTGGCAATTCCCTTGCTCCTTCCTCCACACCTTTTCAAGGGGTTTCAAATTTGGGATGTAGGTCTCTTTTCTCATCCCCTCCTTTCCTTTGGTGAGTTCATCCCAATCCAAACCTGGAGCTTGGGGTGGCACCAATGTTGGCAGAGGGAGGGTGAGCTCGTGCACCTGTGGCAAGGTGAGCCCAGATGATGTGGGTAGAATTCATCTGTCTGGCAAATCTGAAGTCTCCCCAGAGCAACCCATTTTGGTGGCTTGCAGGTGAGGGAGAGAGGATAAATGAGTCACAGGAATGATGTTCTCAATCCACAGTAAGTGCCACAGGGCTTCATTGTAGATCTGAAAGCATAACTTCTTGGTACATTGCAAGCAGTCTCTGCCAATGCTTGGAGTAGCTCCCTTGCTCTCTGACAGCCCAAAAGCAGACAGGGAAGCTGGCGTAGTCACAATCAGTATTTTAAGACATTTCAGCAAAAGGCCTGTGGCAAGAGACACATGGACTGTCCAGTTCTCTGTCCAGCTTTTCACCCATCTATGTCCTTAGAAAGAAAGACCTGGCAGGCACAGCATCGTCTTCTGAGCCCACAGCGATAAGCTTGCAAGCTCAGGTCCTTCATGGATGCTCTCAGATGCTTGTCATCGATCTTGAAGATGCAAACTCGTATTAGCTGAGAAGATTTTTGTTTTCATGTGGTTAAAAGTCAGATTTTTTCAGCAGTGGCTTCAACTGTAAGTTAAAACAAGTTTGGTCTGGGTGTTAATGTGACACACAGCTTGCTAACTATGGAACTTAGATGCCAGTTTGGATCAAAACAAAATACCCTGTATTAATATGTTATGACTGTTTCCTCCTGTAGAACACTGAAGAGAAGCTGCTCTTCAAAGGTATTTCATTGAGAAGAATCCATGGATGTTGACGGCAGCTGTCTCTTCTATCTACCTATAGGAGGCAGACATTCTGATACAGTTTCTAGATACTACATCTGTATGTTAAAAAAAGATTGGGTTTTCCTCAACCATGTTAGGTATGTGGCTCTCATTGCTCAGGGATCATGGAGCAAATGCTATTTCTTTTTTGCAGGAACAGCGCAATCAGTCTATGTGATCTGACTGCCCTCTGGACTGAATGGCCACAGTGTTCATCCATATGTACCATTATCTCATAGCAGGAATGAAATGAGCTCATCTGGGTTTTGTAAGTGACCATCCATGTTACCCAAAGACCACAAAGTATGTGCTGGAGTGTTTGATACAGATCTCACCATGCTTTTAAGGAGGATTCCCCTGGGTTTGCAGTTTACACTTGATTTACCAGTATTTATTTTCAGATGCAAATTGTCGGCTCAAAGAGGAGACTTTTAATCCGGATAAAGTCAAATACCAGGGAGTGTGACACTGGGTCTGATGCAGATCTGGACAGAAACTGATCAGTGCAAAGAAGCTGCCCTGAAGTTCTTGCTCTCCAATTAGGGAGATGTCAGCAAGGACACAGCAAAGCAGCAGTCTGGTAAACACAGGGATGTTTGTATTAAACAGCTTTGGGGAACACAGTTATTTATACCAACCTTGTTTTCTGACTCTTCAGAGGCCCAAGGAGAAAGCTTGCGATTTTGGAAGTGAGGCTCCTTCATTATACTGCTTACATCTGTTGGGTGAGATTTTAGGATCCGTATGTATTCATCTCTAGGGGAGCAATGGGGATTTTACAGGCAAGAAATATGAATGAAATTTGTCTATCAGTGAAGGGTCTGAGTGCTTTCATGTGTCATATGGGCACAAACTTACTTAATGACAGGTTGCTGGGATGTGAGAAACTTCAGGTTAGTTCCATGCTATACTGCAGAGCATGTAATGTAAAACTGCTATATCCAGAAGCATGGATGGATGGGGGTATGATGTGGAAGCTTGGGTTCATGTGCAAAGAAATCAAAACCTTTGGGTTGCAAGAGGGAAAAGAGGTGAGGTAAACTCTCCCCTTGATGTCTGTGATGATAGTTTCCATAAGATATCATATAAGGTTGTGATTCACTTAAATGAGAGGATGACATGCAGTTAGTCTGAAGGTATAACCAGATGACAGCAAGCCCTAAGGCTGGATGAAGGATATGATTTTCCAAAGTGCTAAAGACACTCGCCATTTCAAGTTCAAGTCCTATGGTAACTTATGGGGATATGTTTCCCTTTTTGGTGCCTGGTGAAATTTGCAGTGGGTTAAAGGAGGAGCAGCCATCACATCTGAAACACAGAGCACCACAGACTACAGCAAGCATCAGCCTGGGCAGATGCCTGGGAGAAAGAGCCTGGGCTCCCCAAATCTAGTGTGGAAGCAAGTGAGGCTTCTTGTGAGAGGTGATGTGCCAGGCGTGAGGAGCAGTTCATGTTCACTTTATTGAAACTACTTATTACCTTCTGGAAAATGCAATTGAAAGTGAAATCACCCATTTTACGTAGGGATTATTGGCCCCATCTAATTAAAGTCTGCCTGGGAGAAAAGAGGTGTGGTGAGCGCAGGTGGGATCCCAGTGAAATCCTACCCCTGAAATGCCTTCCCAGGGCATATACAGAGCAGGGGAAAGAAAGATGGACTAAAAATGAATAATGCTTGCTACAGGAAAGGGGTGAAATGATTTTCTGTTACACTGAATGTGTCTCTCCTCACTGCTGCCCTCAGTGGATAAAGTCAGGAGCAGGGCAGTGCCGCACTCTGCTGCGTGAGATAATCACCAAGCTGTACTCAGAGCTGGCAAACTCATAACAAGGCCTTGTAGAGCTGTTAGTCTCTTGTCCTGCTCTTTATAGTCTTTCAGGTGTATTCTTGTTACTTCAGAAAGCTCAGTCAGTCCTCTGCTCGGTGTTGCTGTTTGGCAGGTTAAAACATGCCCAGAAGTCAGATGTGTTGATGCTGATTTCTCCTTGTGCAGGGACAGGGAGGCACATCCCTCTGCGCATGGTTGGGGCATGCATGGGAATTGCAAAACCAGGCGCTTTCCTTAGGTAGGTTGCTCTGGCTGGGTTAGGACCCACTCTGAACCTTGCACTGAGTAGCATCAGGTCATGTCCACTACGATCTGTTTGCTGGAAGCTATGCTGCCACCGCTGCCTGTGCTAGCTGGTTTAGAGTAAGGCAGCACGCTTGCTGAAGATGCAAAGACCGCTATGAGTTTCATTATTGCTGTTCTTGACCTCTTTCATTGAAGGACTTTGAAATGAAGGTAACTCTTGGGTCCATTAGAAGTATACCCATGTAACAGGAATCAGAATGGTTTGGGTTGGAAGAGACCTTAAAGCTCATCCAGTTCCAACCCCTGCCACGGGCAAGGACACCTTCGACTAGAGCATGTTGCACCAAGACCCATCCAACCTGGCCTTGAACACTGCCAGGGATGGGGCAGCCACAGCTTCTCTGGGCACCCTGTGCCAGGGCCTCAGCACCCTCACAGGGAAGAACTTGTGCCTAAGAGCTCACCTCAGGTTAAAGCTATTCCCCTTGTCCTGTCCCTACATCCCTTGTCCAAAGCCCCTCTCAAGGTTTATTGTAGCTTCTTTAGTCACTGGAGCTGCTCTAAGGTCTCCCCTTCAGGAGCCTTCTCGTCTCCAGGCTGCCCCAGCCCCGCTCTCTCAGCCTGGCTCCAGAGCAGAGCTGCTCCACCCTTCGCAGCATCTCCATGGCCTCCTCTGGACGGACTCCCTCCAACAGCTCCATTTCCGTCTTGTGTTGGAGAAGTGGCATATTAAAAAAATCGTATTCATCCCATTCTGTAGCTTTCCCTGCTCAACCTGCAGCACATAAGGGAGCAGTGAAGCACATGGTATAGAGCCATTCTCATGGTTATGGAGCCCATCTCCATCTCCCTCATTCTCAAGCCCCTGTACCTTTCTAAGCTGCAATGCCATGGTGTTGCAATGGTGGAGGTATTTGTAACTTCACTAGAACTAATTAATTTTAATTCAGTGTTGCCTTCACGTTGTTTTTTTCTGCTCTCTCTGTGCTTGGTGCTTCACCAGAGGCCTGGCTCCAGGTAAGTGACGGAGCATGGAGTACTGTGCTTCTCTTGGGAACTACAGACCTTGCTCAGGTGGCTGCAGCTGCAGCTCCCAGTCCTTGGCTCTGCATCACCCCTGGCTCTGCTCTCCCCTTGCCATTCGTGCTGGCCTGTTGCCTCCTGAGGTACATCTGGATCTCTTCTGAAAAGTTAGGTGCAATCTTGGCATGTCCCTAAGTCACTACACATGAGTGAAAACCTTGAGAAAGCCACATTCCACTTTTCTCATGGCTCTTTCCAGTTCTCCGCAGCTAGTTTACTCTCAGTTAAAGCAAGCCTTGGAAGGAGATGCCTCCACTGTGCCGCAGACAAGGTAGAGCTCTGCAGAGCTGCAGTAGCAAAGCGGGGAGGGCTTTCTTTCCTTCTGCCTGCTGCAGATCTGGGCTCTTCGGCACACCCCGACTTATTAACCCTTGCTCTCAAACCTGTTCTCGCTCTCACACCTCCGGAGCTCTGCAGCCACTTCTTGCACCTCCCACAAGTGCACATGCTTTTGCTCCAAGAGCCTCCCTGGATTTCGGACCTGTGTGTGATCAGAATGAATTAAGACTTGGCTGAGGCATGGGATTATTGCAGACCTGTCACTTCACAGTATGTTCCTGTTACAGCCCACACTCATGTCTGCTAGTATTTTAAAGTAAACTTTAATTAGCATCTTCTAAAGGGTGTGAATAAATTGTTTTATTGTTGTTTTAGGTTTAGTTTTGTTTTAAGGAAAAGAGTGTTTACTCACCAAGAACATGTTTTCAAACTCTTCATCCACGCTGGTCCTGGTTTTCAGATAACTCACTCTGAAGCTCTGCATAGTGCCATTGGTGGGAGCGATGTTACGCATCCATGGGATAAAACCGGATATGGAGACACATGCAAGCACTGAAGTTGGGGCCACACTGGGGCAATGCTGCCAGACTCCTGATGGCCATGTGTCACTCATTTACTAGCAAACTATTCCAAGAAGAGCCACTACGGACTAAGCAGATATGTGTCTGCCTTGGTTTGGTCTAGCAGCTCCTTTAGCTACAGTCTGATGGGCTCAGCTTGTGCTGCGTGTTCTCAAAGATCTTATTCTGTGTAACACTGCTGCAGACCAACAACACTGGAGAGATCTCCGCCTTATAGTAAATAACATGTTTGAGATAATCTTTGCAAGGAGCTTTGAGCATGTTTTCCAGCCTTCACTCCAGAAAGGGTGAATCAGATATCTGGTGTGGTCCAGAGTTCTGCTCATAGGTAGAAAAGGGACATTTTGTACATGGCTGAATTCCTGCAGAATTTCCTTTGAAACTGCTGAAATTAAGTCTGTTATTATTGTTAGAAGGTGTCTAACCACCCAACACATTTACAAGGATGAATTTGTGAAAAATGGTGGAATAATGGATTGGAAGGGAATGAGCACCAGAGCTGTTCACCCTCTTTTTGGGGAGAACGTTAAGTAAAGGCTGAGAAATCAGACTGGGGCTGGGTTACCTGGTAGCTGGCAGAGAGTAGCAATCCCCACCCCATACTGTCTGTTTTAAAAGGTGGTGCGTGATTTGAGGAAGGTAAACGCACTGCATGGAATACTGGAGGCAGGAAGAAGTAAACTAGCAGCAGGGGGAAGAGGCTAAATTTAAAGGCCTGGGTGTTTCAAGGGACAGAAGGTGTTGACTTGGGTGAGCTGTGAGGACTCCACTGAATTTTGCATTGCAAGGAAATTGAGCAAATATGCTGGAATGAAGTATTCAGGCAGATAGATTTACTCCTTTTAGTTTCACCCATGCATGTCTTCAATTCCACCCATCTTGTTTAAACAAACGTACTTGGTGGGGCTAATGCAAGGAAAATCCTGTTCTCTGCTTGTGTTTGTTCTTCCCTCTGCTCCTCCAGCAGGGACACTCGAAACACAGATGGAGTGCAAGGCGTTAGGTTTTAACAGATCCAAATCAATTTGATATGCCCTTAAAAATTCCCGCAGTCATTTCCAGTGGCATCTACAGAGCTGCTAACAGAGGAGCGTGCGCCCAGTCATTAGTTGCTGCATGTATTGGTTTTCTCATATTGAAAGCCATTATTTCCCTGAAATATGAAGGCTTCAAGTGTGTCTTTTTGGTAGCATGAACGCAGGAGCATCTTTAGAAATGACACAGTAGTGTTATTTGAAAGATCAACATGGGAGCAGCAGGGTGGTGGAGACCGGCTTGTCATCTTGTGCCTCTGAACTGGTTG
Source organism: Bolborhynchus lineola (assembly GCA_025448015.1). Classification (NCBI taxonomy): domain Eukaryota; kingdom Metazoa; phylum Chordata; class Aves; order Psittaciformes; family Psittacidae; genus Bolborhynchus; species Bolborhynchus lineola. The sequence continues at coordinate 28,356 of JAOEHX010014819.1, read as the reverse complement.
TTCCCAGTTTCCTGGTGAGACCTGTCAGTTAGTGCTACATAAAAAGGATCCCTGTAGGTGGTCAAAAAAAGGATACTGTCTGGGAATCGAAATATCCAATTCTCTGACGCATCAGTTTTGAAAATGGGGTACCAGCAGTGACCAAAAGGCACAACCCACTGCTCGAAGGAAGACCCTCTTCCTACTGGGAAGGACTGGATAAGTTAGCCCGCATTGCAGCCTCCTAGGAGGTGGAATCAGTCCGTGCTGTGCTTACCCACCGGTGTGTGGCATTGTGCATACTTGTGTGAAAACAGTATTTGATGACTTGGAAAAACTGTCTTCAAAATAGGAAATTATTATTCTATTTATGCCAATTCTGCTTTATTCCTTCTCCCAAGGTTTCACAGAAGGGGTAGTGGGAATGGACCTCTGGATCTGTGTAATCTAACCTCCCGTCCGGAGCAGAACTGTCTCCAACCCCAGACCAGGTCATCCGTGGCTTTGGCTACCCAAGGTTTGATCGCTGATGTGTATGGAGATGTCACATCTTTCTATGTGACTTGTCTGAGGTCTGTGCTACCCTCCTACTGCAATTTTTATTTCTTGTCCTATCTGAACCTTATAAGCTACAATGTGTGGCTATTGTCCCTACGTGCCACAACCAAGGATTGTGGCCCTGTCAGCATCACAGCTCCCTTCAAATCCTGTGGGCAGGAGTGTGACTTTAGAAAGTGACACCAATTTCCCTTTTGTATTGGTTTTATGCTCAGGGATGACTCTTCATACTCCTTGGCATTGCTACTGGAGGAGAAAGTGGTTTTCTGTGGCCAAGACCTCCCCAGCTCGGGAAGAGTTGTGTCACATTCAAACCCTAAGAAAAGGGTGAGAATGTCCAAAGCATGCAAGTCCATAGGGCAAACTGTGTCTCTGAAGAAAGGTTCACTTTCTTTCCTCCATGGCTTATTCTACTGAAGAGGGAAGAGAGAGAATTCAATCACTGTTAACACTGATGATCAGTATACAGGATTATGAAGCCCTGAGCTCTGATAAGGAAACTCTGATGCGAATTCCCAGTCTTCCCTATCCCCCTTCTCCTAACTCACCTGGTCTGTTTGCTGCATGTTGCTCCATCCTGGAGGAAGCAGAGCACTCAACAGATTGCTCAGCTCTACTGTGACCTCTCTGGTGCCACACCTTTGTTTGATGACAGCAACAAAAACAGCACAGAGAATTCCCAAAAGGGTGAGCACTCCTTAATCCCTTCAGAAAACCAACCCGATACTTCATGGGTGGGTCCCTGCTAGTCTCAGTGTAAATTAACATCTCCTTCCTCATCCACAGGTGTCCGCCTTTCTGATCATACTAAACACAAGTGCCAATCTCATGTGCCTCTGGCCAGGCTGCCTCCTTGTTCGGAAAGGCAGTGCTTCATGAGGACAAGGATCTAAGCCTCCAAAAATGCCTGCCTTTTTGCTTTCCCTAGTTCCATATATGGCTATGTAATCATGGGTTGAGTTGTGTGTCTAGCAGCCAGTGAGACAGTCCCTTCACCACCACAGCCTTAGAGTTGTTGAGAGTTTTGCTGTTTCTTCAGGTGGTCTCCCGCCTTGTTTTCCTTAACTGTGTTTCTCTTTGGATTGAATCCTTTGTCTATTTATTAAGCATCTTTCTTCCATCCTGTATTTTGTACAGTCACATCACCATGGTATCGAGACACTTTGTGGTCAGTACTAGATGCAGTGGTAGATGTTAAACATTAAGATGCTGGAGACTTTACATTTTCAGAAATAAAAGCTAAAAGAAGCCAATCAGCCAAGATATGCCATGGATTGCAGGTGAGACTCAACTCATGGGCCCCATTCAGGCTCAGTCAGACCACCCTTTCCATCTGGTACTTTGAAAAAAAGACATTGAGCAGACCCCAGCTCATAATGCTTTTGTTAAGAACTCTTGACATTTCCCTGCCTTTCCCTGGATCTGTAAGATAGTGTTTTATCAAGAAAGGACAAAGCAAACCAACACCTCGTTCTACAGCTTCACCACAGGGATGATTCACATGGATTGCTGCTGGCATCTGGCACTTGATTTTGGTTGCTTTCCCGAAATAGTGAGCCCTTTGTGGATATCTGGTCATTAGATCATGATTTTTGTTTACTTTCACCTCAACTTAATTCAGACTCAGGTGCTACACAACTTCGTTAATCCTCTTAGGTGCAAACTGGTTGCACCCTTACCTGAAAGAAAGGAATTTGTTACTGCACCGATGAAATGAGCTGCAGCAATCTGACATTCAAACCCAGACAAACAAAGCTCTCTCTACTTTCTTGGAGTAAAACCACATCAATTAAACTCTCAGTTGTATTTACCTTGCACAGTCCTGAGCCATCCTAACGCCGAAAGATGTTGTCGGTGTCTAGGGTAATGCCTCTATGGTTAAGGATGTGCCCTGGTCCCTGGGATGGACTGGGGACAGAGAACAGAGGTGCATCCTTGGGCTGAACAAAGCTGCAGGAATGCTGAAGAGCAATGTCTCCAACAGGCAATTGCTACAAAATCTGACAGAGTTCAGGAAAGCTCATTTTGTAAACTTAGGCTTACAGAACAGAAGAAAGAAAAAAAGGCAGAGCCTGCTGGAAAGGAGGTTCTGCAATATCAGGCACTGCCTGCATTCCTATGCCATGAGGACTGCGTAGTACAGAAATGCTCAGTTTGTTTTCTACCCAGCCTTTGCTTCTTGCTTATGTCCAGTAGTTTGCACCCTACAGCAGCACACCCCTCTCCAGTCCCTGGTGTTAGAATGGAAGCTGCTTCTGATAGAAAGCTGGGAGTAGCTGCCTGGGTACCCATGCAGGAAAGCAGAGAGAAAGTGCCCTGTTCAAGATCTGGTTTTGCAACACCCATTGCTTCCATCTGCTTTTTGAAGCACTTCTGGTACAGCTCAGAAACCTGCCATCACCGCTCTCGAGAGTAGCTCTCTTCCCTAGGCTGACAATAAGCAAACAAAGAGGGTTTTGTTTTGCTGTCCTCTACCTCGGCACATTCGATGGGGAAATTAAAACAGACACACGAGCGGATTAGGTGTCAGAAAACACCTAATTAATGGCTTATAAAATTACTGGCTCAGTGGGTTACGAATGGAAATGTGCAGAGGAAACCTGTATCAGTCTAGCCTCCAGCTTATCACTGAAAGCCTCAGCTCCAGGGAGAAGGGAAAGAAGGAAACCCTCCAGAGCAGTCCTCTACTGCCATAGAAAATGGACTCTGATTCCCTGGGAGCAGTTCCAAAACAGACCTATGCTGTAACCTGTGTGTCAAAACACCTTTCTCCTAAAGGATAATAAAAGATCATGTTGCTATTCGTTACATAGATCATCTCTGCCCACTCTCAGTTCCTTACATGGTTTCTGTCATGGTTTTTGCTGAATAGTGCTGATGGCTGCTTTGCGCTACCACAGTGCTTGGAGACTGTGCCCACATCTTTGAAACTTCAAGAAATTCAGACAGAGGACAGTGCCCTCTGAATTTATGATTTGATGGCCTAACAGCTATGGTTTGATTATGGTTTAATGTTACAGAACTATTTAATAATTCTTGCTTGTAACAATCTCCCATGGAATGCAGGCATGCCAGGAAATGCATTTTGGTCTCAGTCTTGAGGATCATATGTTCTATGGTGCAGCCTCCATTTGTTGTAGCCTACAAGACTGTCCCCAGATCTGTCTGCCAGGGAACTGCAAGGCAGAGGCGTGACTCCCTCAAATGGAAAGGGAACACCTTACACTTTGCTTGGTCTGTTTGTGCTTCATCCTGCATTAGAGAGATTCTGGGCTCAAGGAGTTTTTCAAATTGGGTTATGTTTTATGGGAAATAGTTTTTGTCAATTTGTGTTTCCAACTGGATGGCATCCCTGGGCTAAAAATCTCTATCCTTGGAATATTAGCTGTGCAAACCTGACGAATATTTTACTCAGTTTTTCAATGCAATTTCCTATAATGCCTCAATGTTGTAACAAAAATGCTCTCCTTGAGAAACAACCTGAGCTACTACAGTAGATACACGACCTGCACCACTAACAAACCTCACAGTAAGCACTCAGATCATCTTAGATAAAACAAGAGCGGAGGGCTGGATTTGACAGGTGATGCTCTCAGCACTGCATAGTTGTTCAAGCACAGGGTCTTCAAGTTGCACGTATCCTGCTGGGGCAAAAGCCTGCACATAGCTGCAGTTATCATTCACATAGGTATACTTACCACTAGAAACATGCTCTGAATATTTGGGGCCAGCTTGGGACCAATGAGGCTGTGAGCAAATATGTTAGTCCTAGTAGTACCTCTAGTCATGAGATGGCTTTGATGGGTTTTTTTCTGGCGCTCCATGTGCAGCGCATGACCGGCAGAGCCAATTTGCAAACATGGATATCTGTGCCACTTTTGGTCAGCACTGTGCAATATTTAACATTCTAAAGGAGAATTCCTGGCCAATGTGCTGTATAGCAAAGAGCAGAGTCCATACAGGGATGAGATTTCAGAGGACTTTACAAGACATAGAGCTTATCAGGTATGTGGTTCAGCTTCCTCTTTCTTTCGTGTGAAGTTCTATTATTTAGTTTTGTTTTTCACTAAGTAAGATTACCTTTTTCATGTGCACATCTGCTTTCCAGCCCAAATCTTGGTATTTATATATCGTACTACCGACAAACAAGCTCTTCTGGCTGAAAACCAAGGTACATTTGTGAAAAAGGCATTATCCCTTATAGGACCTGTGGTTTTTTCAGCACCTTCTGCTTCCATTCGCCTTTCCAGGCCAAGTTTCATTGCAACCTGCAGCTCCCAGGTTTTGGGTAGACACAGGGAGCATGTGTGCTAAGCTATGAGCATCTTTAACTTTCAAGGTCTTGCAGGTTTCAGGGGGAAAAATAGATTAAAAAACAAAAGGATGTGTAGGGAGGGGAGTAAAAGAAAGCCTTAAGGGGCAATAACTGAAGCTCAGTGTCACATTTTTGAGTCATATTTCACCAAAAAATATTTTTCTCCTATGGAAAATTCTGATAAACCCAAAATTGTGTATCAGCACTTCTTATAGGAAAATACCTTTTCCTCCAATTCTCAGTCTAATCTGTTCCTATAACAAGAAACGATATTTTGCCTGTAGTTATTTTATGTGGGATAATAGCATCCTGACCGACTGCATCAAAAGCCTACAAGAAATTTCACAGCAAAATCCTCTGGAGTTCCGCAACATTTGTCCAGCATCCTGAAATTCAGGAAGGTATTTTGAGACATGAAAAGTTTACTTGCAGTTACCAAGCTGCCTGAAATCAATCTAATTGACTTTAGTGCTACAGTGATTTACAGCACTGGCGAGTGTCGCTCAGTGAGTTGAGCTCGCAGTTTGCGGTGCATAGAGCTTGTGCTGCTTTCATTTACCCATATGGGGAAAGTGGTATAATGAGGCTGCAACTGTGCAACTGCTATAAATGTGCTTGTTCCTATGAAGGGATAGGATTTTGTGTGGTTAGTTGGTTGACTGGGAATTTAATTTAACTGTTTTGCTCTCTACAGCTACCTGACAGGAGGATGGAGCCAGGAAGGAACTGATCTCTTCTCCAAAGTGACAACCGTGAGGACAAGGGAAATGGCCTCAAGCTACACCAGAGGAAGTTCCGAAGGAGATGAGGAACAATTCCTTCCCCAGAGGGTTCTCAGGCATTGGAACAGGCTGCCCAGGCCAGGGCTGGAGTTACCAGCCCTGTGTTCGCACACAGTGGCGATGAGGCCCTCAGTGCCATGGGTCAGTGGTGGCCTTGGCAATACTGGGGGAATGGTAGGACTAGATGAGCATTGAGGTCATTTTTAAACCAGCTGATACCACAGTAGTGGTTTTCTGCTATTAACTGATGTTTGCAAATCATAGCACTTGTGCTGAAGTACTGAGAACTGTGTGTATGTCCCACCTGAGAAGAATAAAAGCTTTTTTCAGTTTAAAAGTTACTTTCGGAGTCAGAAAATTACACACTCAGCTCTGCCAATCCGTGGAAATCACTGGTTGTGTTTATAGAGCAATTAAGGGGGGATTACAGCTGCCTTGGTGCTCAGCACATTGTCCCCTCCCCTATGCACACCAGGAGACTCAAAGCTGCATTGTTCCCTGTAGCTGTCAGCCTCAGCCTGGGGACAAGGTGTGTCGTGAAGGTGAAGATGGGCGAGGATGGTTTCTGCCAGGGAATGAGATTTAAAGAAAGAAAAAACTAGCAAAAACAAAGAAAAAAGGGTGGGGAAGGAGCAATAGTTTTGTTTTCTTCATCCAAGGGTGTTTTCCATAGCTGTCCTTGGTGCAGGCCAGTGGGGAAGGGAAACTGTTCCAAGTGCACCTTGGAAATCATGCTTCAGGGCATGTGTTGTACAAGGTTCTGTGCAATTACGTGGGCAGCATATGACTTAGCATTAAGGACTATGTTTGGAGGCGGCATCCTCTTGCTCTGCTCAGGGGAGCCTCATACTGGGAATGCGGTGAAACAGAGAAGCGAACTCCTCTGCTTCCGCACGATCGCTTGGGTTCAGTACTGCTGGACAGCTAGCTATCCTGTTCCCCATGGAAAGAGCCTCTGCTCCCATCCCTGTACAGACAAACCTAATCCTCCCTCCACAGTCGCCCTGAGAAGCCTCCCGGCCCTCTTATCAATGAGGATCTGGTTTTGACCAATATTTACCAGGCTGCTGAGTGCTGAGGGTTTTGAGCCAAGGCGGGTGGCAGGAGCCTATGCAGCGGAGAAGGCACTGACAGGGGCAGGATGGGGTGCCTAGCAGACATGTGAGGGTCTGTGGCCACATCAGCCTCCCCATCACACTGACTCTCTGGGGAGAACTGGGTACGTTCCTGTGGGTTACAGCATCCTGACGGCATTTCTGCTTCTAGCAGAAAACAAAAACATTATCAGCGTGAGTCCCTCAGGGGGGAATGATCCTTTGGTGAAAGGGAGCATGGCAGGAGATGGGGAGATGGGTTTTTTCTCAGATAGCACAGCTTTTCTAGCAGAGCGAGGAGGTTTAGGGAAGAAGGGGATCCCTGGTCCATGCCAAATACAAGTTCAAGTGCTGAGGAGCCACAGGCTGTCCAACAGCTTTGTATTTAAAGAGCCACAAAGCTTCATTCTCAGCTTTCAGAGTTTGTTTTTTTTAGACCCAGCAGAGCATAAAATGCATCACTTATCCTGTCTCATGGGCAAGATGGAGGGTTATGCACAAAACAAGTCCTCTGGATAAAGCAAGCAGCAGAAGCGACACTGGTCCCTCCCCAGTGTAAGGTACAAATTCAAGCCTATGCATGGGTTACCGTGATGGCTGAACGGTCATTTAGTTCGACTTGGTAGTATGGCAGGAGCTCTTTCGGAGGTGCTGCTGCAGCGCTTGTGAGCTGAAGCCCCTTGAGGTGAGGCAACGAGAGGGCATGAGAAGCAATGCCTGGTGACGTTTTAGAGCCCTGCTTGGAAAAGGAGGTTGGCACAAGCGAAGCAGAAAAGGAGGCTCACTTCTTTTCTTTCTTTTCCCAGTGCAGAATGCAGTCAGCTGTGCCTCGTGAATGAAAGGTGAATGTGAAATCTGGACGGGCTTTTCTACATTGCTAATGATATATAAAATAAATGTGGCCTGAGAGCCATTGTGGGGAAAGTAATAATCAGTCTCTGTGGTAACATGCTTCTCCTTTGACTGAAAGCATTGAGAAAACGGAATCTCAGTATCTTAGAATAGCTTCTCTGGAAGGGAATGTAAAGACAGTCCAATTCCAGACCCTGCTATAGACAAGGACACATTCCACCAGTGCAAATTACTCCAATCCCCGTCCAACCCTGCCTTGGATGCTTCCGTGGGGATTAGCTAGCACCACATAGTGCAATACAGAAAGTAAATGCTATGTGGAGACTTTGCAGCACTTGGCTTTTTACAACTCCCTGCGTTGCTCTTTCGCGCTGTGCAAAGTAACCAGTCGGAAAAGCTACATTCCCTACGCTTTTGCAGCAGCACGGAGGAATAGCAAGAGCCACTGCAGGTTTGGGTTGGTTCTGAAGTTCCTTTGCACGAAAACCCCATATCCTAGTTGCGGAGGTAGCGTTGTCAAGAATCCGGGCTAAGGAGATAAACTCCCATCTTCTCCTTGAGTTTGAGTCTCAGATTTGTGTCTGCTGCCAGCCGAAAGGCAAGCGGTGTCCCGCAGACTGCGTGGCTTGCAGGGCATCTAGTGGCCGGATGCTGTATGAATGCTTAGTGCGTTGCAATGCTTCCCGTATACTCTCTTCTAACAGCAGCCTGCTCATCTTGAAATGTTAGTGTCTCATTACACAAACACAACCAGCCCCTGCGGGCCAAACGTGTTGCCACTAATCTGAGTAAAAAGCTAGTTTTCCTTTCCCTTCTCGCCTTCCAAAAATGCTTGTATTGATAAGAAGCAAAACTTTGCGAGTAGTTTCAATTCTCCTGCTGTTGAACGCCTGAAGATAATGCTCAGAGTCCATAACATCCCTCCACATAATACTGTGGCTTTCCGAAGCCCGCCAAGGAGCGCCCGTGTGCAAACATCAGTCAGGAGCAAGCCTGCTACTACTCCATCATTTTTGGAGGCAGATTTGGCGTGACCATGTCCCATTTTAAAAAGACTGAAGAAATCACAAGATTGGGTGGGAGAAAGAAAAACATCACACCTTCTTTTGCATAGCCAAAATTACATAGCACACTATGGGAGTTCAGGGCCGAGTATGCCTTTGCCAGCAGTGAGATGCCCAGAAAAGTGTAGCACAGCCTTGCCTGTTGGCGATCCCTGGTTTCAGGGATGGAAAAGGGGCTGGGAAGAGACACGGATAATGCGGTGGCAACAAATGCTGCATTTGCTTTCTTTAAATATTCATAAGATGGTTCATATGAGTCAAACAGCCACTGAAAGAACAAGTTCAATGTAGCGAATTTGAGGCTGATAAAAAAGACTATATTGTAAGGACTTGTGACTTGCTTCGCCAGGATTTTATAGGAAAATGCACATAAAAACAATTACTGGGGAGTGAATAATTAATTTTCGTAATGGCCTGTCAATTTTGACAACTCTGAGCGTGTTAGCTACATAAAACTTTCTTGATCTCTTACCTTAATGTGAGTTTTAAATATACTTTCATCTGACTGAAAGGACAGACACGTTATAGTCTCGCTTCCACGCAATTTATCATATTTAAAGCATAAGGAAAATTTTTCCGCCTAGCAGGTTGAAAAGGCTGATATGGGTGTTTAATGTGGTACATCAATGTAAAAAATAGCCAAAACACACAGTCCGCAGTTTTTCTTCTTGCACATGGAAGGTGAAACAGTGATGCTTACCCTCCTTTTTTGAAGATCTTCGGGGAGCCATCTTCTCATGGCTATGCCAGTGTTTGCTGGTGGACGTTTGAGTTTAGAGTGCAGCTCTGGTTCCAAAGTAGAGCGTGGTCGGGCGATACTTCTGGGAAGGAGATCAGGATATCCCTTTGAAGCTCACTCTGCAGCACGCATGGCAGACGTGCAGCGTTTTCCATGTGTCCTAGGTTACAGGCAGGCATCAGAACTATCTCTGGAGACAGTTTACAGCAAATATGATTTAAACACTATCCCAATCCTGTTCATTGCTCTCCATGTTCGAATAATTATTTCCATTCAGAACATAAAAAGCAAAAAATCTTCTGATAACCACAAGCCTTAGTTACCAACAGCTTTGCCATAGAACCTGCGGGGAGAGCAGTAAACTGAATGACCTCTCCTATAAGACCCTTTTCTTTTCCGAAACACAGGGTTTCCTTCCCAGTCATTCCAATGTTCAACGGCATTGTGCATCTGGGTCATTACAGCTCATGTTACTTCACTCAGCCCTGGTCTGAGAGCAATGCCATTAGAGACAAGCACTAGAAGGCTAGGTATATTAAGGATTATAAACAACTTGGAAGACAGATAAAGTGAGGGACATCACATACACTGAATGAAATAAAATTTGAGCAGGTGCTAAAGTGTACATCAAAATGAGGACGAGGTGACTTGATTCTTCCTGCCAATATCTATAAGTGCCATCAGAGCCCACCCAGTCTTCTCACAACAGACTTGGAAAATTCGACTGTGGAAAAGTCTCTTAATTATAGCAAAGAAATATACGGAAAGAGTTGTATTCTGAAGAATATTTGTTAGATCCGTGAGATATTGGTTTTCAATGATCTTCCTGCTAATATACACACTTGGAGAGAAAAAATGTTTTATGTCGAGTTCTAATGTCCTCAGAGGGCTTTTGGATATGTTGGTACGATAGATGGGATGAGGTGACAAACTAGGATATGCGTACGTATGATAGAGATGAGCAATTAAGTCAAGTTGCAAAAAGTGTGAAAAACAGCGGAGGCTGTACTTGCTGTCAGGATAGTACTACAGACCCATTACGGTCACCCTGAATGGGACATTTCAGGTAATTCTCATGGTTGGGATACAATAGATGAGAAATAACATGTCTTAATCCACTCTTGGGTCTACACGATAGAGTATCATCTATGAGAAAGCTTACCCAGCTGGTTGGTGGGACCTGTTTCTTCTCCCAGACAAAAAGGTTAAGTAGGGACCACGCTAAAACATGCTGGGATGGTACAATCAGGATGACACCCAAGAGGAAAAGACTCACCATCTTTATCAGATTTTGGATTTCTAGAAATTCTTTTAAAGTTTTTGCAAAATAATGGGCATAAGCGAAATCAGGAAACGATGCTGAAGTTGGAACATGGATTACGAAGCTCACATAGAGAGCTTGGGAAATTGCAGACTCCAGAAACTGGGACTTGAGTGAGAGTAACTACAGCCGTCCATCTCTTCAATCATATTTTGGCTCTTCCTCACCTTGCAGATCACACTGTGACGATAAATTCAGCAGAAGACTGTGACGTTATGGCAGGTCAAAATTGAATGAAATAAGGGAGTCTTTGTATTTGGGAACCTGTGACGTAGTTCGCCTGTCTTATAAGATTTGGCAAACAAAAGGAAAATAAAGAAGAGTTACGAAATCGTGGTTGTGGCAGTGCACTGGTGTTTCTGCCATCTATATAATTATCTAAATATATGCTTTCTAATAAGTAAACAGTGTACACTGGACCAACCTAGCGTGTCTCTGACACTGGTTTATAGCAGGACAAAGAAACCGTGTCTGGAAGACCAGCTTTCTCTTGGAGGAGCAAGACGGAAACAAGAAGTGTCCAAAGGGACGCAAGCGTAATTGGGTAAACTCTTGCATAGGCTAGTGATGGTGAAATATTTCCTCTATTCTAGATTAAAGCGGGAGATGCTGTCTTTATGCCCTGTGAGACTATATACAGACAATCGGTACTTTCTTTTGCTATGCAGAAAAAAGTGGGTTTTCAGTTCCCAGGCCTAAAGTGATGATTTGTAATGAAAAGAAAATTAATTTCAAGGAAACAGGAACAAATCGAGGGGTCACTTTGACTTTAATTCCAACAATTAATTAAGGAACTCTTCCAAAAAGGTTTTTAAAATGAATATTGACCTCCGATCTTAGGCACTCTGCAGTCATCTCTCCGTTCTGGTTTATATCCTTCCATTTTGATTTACAGGTTGGGATTAACGATAGTGGAGCTACATGACAGGGCTGCTCAACAGCACTCTGCTAACATTCATCCTGGGAGCTCAATGCTCATTGCAGTAATAGACACATTGGAGACAGCATATAGTAATAGCATGAGCACAGTGAGTTATTACAGCAAATGAAGTTCTATCGTCACCTAGACTTAAAGCAAGTAACGTAAGATTAACGCTATTGCTGCATGAAGAAGCATGGGAAGCAAAGTTCTATCTTCAGGAAACACTCCTGCCTGCCCAGGCTCTTCACTTGGAGAATAAGCAAACTGACAGAAGATAGATATTCAGCAAAATTTTAAAAGATTAGTTGTGAATTTTAGACCACGTGTAGGGTAATAGTAAACATCAAGGTTTTAACACGGAGAATTACCACGTTGCTGAAAAGCACCCCTTGTATAAAAAGCACTCCGGCTATGAAATACAGAGTGTTTAGAGTCTTATTGGTTTATATACTACTGTGTTTAGAGCATACCCAGCTATTTAGCCATGTACTTTTATGAAATATATTTAAAGTTTGGTGGCACTCAATTCCGCTATAAAGTTGTTGTTAGGGGCATGCCAACATAATGTCTTAACAGCATTATGTTCTCTTGAGATATCACTGGGAGAAATGAAACAAATGAACCCCTTTTCTTAGTAGATTCGATTGTCTCATCCAGAGTTCTGCAGAGGAGGTACAACTTCAACCGGCTGGCTTCCTTGTTCTCGCTAGGAACCATTAATAGGAAAAACAGAAGAGATCAGTGCCCCTTACATATTATACTTGTTGCAGCAGTGCGTTACTCCAGGGCTTTTGAAAAATCTATGTGATAAAGGGCTGCTCAGAAATTAAACGAGTGGTTAAAAACCCCATCATCTTTTTGCACGAACTTTCATTGCATTCAGGATTTATCTGCAAAGCTTGTGGAAGATGCCAGTCTTTCAGGTATGTTTTATTCCTGATTTATATGGGTAGAAACAATATCAAACGAAAGTCTGTAAGCCAGCAAAGATGAGAAGAGGTGTAGTGGAGAGTGGCACGCGCTTGTTTTTAACCATTTATGAAAATTGGGAATCTAGGATTAAACATGGTCAGTAGTCCTTCTGTGCAGATAATTGAAAGTGAGCCCTGAAACCATGCTCTCCCGTTTCATGCTCTTCTAGGGCACTAAAGATGAAGATGACTTTGAGAGGCAACGTGATATCGTCTGCCTAACACTCAACCATTTTTTTCTCATTTCACTAAATTCTTTTATGTAGGACACAGTGGTTGTTATTTTCCCTGTCAAAACTCGTACTTGTTCACCCTTCACATATATTCATCAATAGGCTGGACTTCTATACCTAAGCATATTTTTGCTATTTTTCCTGGTAGTCTGGGGAGGGAACTGGGAGTCGTAGGAGAACCATTAGTCCTTTTGAAAGGATTTTTTTGGACTTATCTTTCCTCTAGTCCCTCTGCTGAGGAAGTTGCAACTTATCATTACTAAACATAGATTTTTTTTTTTAGCATTTCTACTCCTTTATTCTCATTTCCTTTAACTTTTCTGGATGGGTGACATGGAAACACAAACGATTTATTCTAATTGAATTCACCATATATACATCACATCAGACATGTGCATGATGCAGCGAATCCCAGCCTCAACGCCTTTGCAGGGAGAATATTAGGTTTCAGCAAAGTGACAGAGAGCATGTTCAGCATTGGCTGCTGATATTGCCCAGACATGTAGCAGTGGCAGCAGTCATATTGCTCTTGTTATGGAGGCAGAACCCATCTTTCTGTCTCCTTCACACCTTTCTTAAGCGTGTTGGGTTTCTGAACTGGAAGGCATGAAAGCAAGAAATGCTTCTTCTGCATGCTGCAATATAAACATATTCATACATTCAATCACCTATCAGGCTTGGTAAATCAGGTTACTCTGTATTAGTGATTTTAGCGACGCAGGGAGATACATGGAGTGTCCCATGTCTAGATGTAGTTCTGCCATTCCTGTAAAACTGATGTTTTAGGCCATGTCTTATACTTGTTTCCCATTATCTAAAATTTTGCTGCTTTGCTTTGCGACTCACTGATGTCATCTTGGAAAGGAAATATAAATTAGAACCGCTACTTAAGACTCTTCAGGGTCTGCTCAGTGAACCTTCCCTCTTCACTGATGTTTACGGATTTCTTTCTTCCAGATGCCAAGGATATTTTCTTCTACTCAGTAGATGACTCTCCTCAGAAATTTTCCAATATAAGAACTAATAAATCTGTGCTCTCCTATTGCACGTAGGAATGCTACATGTGCTGCGTTAATGGATTTATAAGATAGAGTAATATATCAAACCTGCTGCTACCTCACATCTGCATGCAACTGTGGAAAAACATATTGCTGCTTTATGTTAATAGCAGGGTGGCCAAATAAAATAGGGTAGCAAACTTTCCTGAGGGAACTTTACTGGTTCAGGCACCATTATAGTCGAAGACACGGATCCCTGAGGCTGAACATAAAATATTTATATGAAGAGACCATCGACCAATAAATTTCACTGATATGTATTTGAACCTGAAGTAGTTATAAATAACCTCCAAAAGCAATATTTCAGTTCTCACTTATTGTACTACATGTTGTATTTTCAGGAAACAGTAATAATTCTAGCAGGACTTGGAATTACCTCATGTTAATGGATGATTACCCGGTTTAGTTGTGATCCTTTTAAAAGTAAGACCCAAATGTAAAATCTGTTAATTAAACTGTGACAGAGTTCTGTCAAAATAGTCTGATAATTCTTTATTTTTTCAATTCCTTGTCCTCTGACTTCATCTGCGCAGGCTTCAATATCTTTGCAGAGATGAGTTAATACAGGATAAAATTTATTGTTCTTTGAGCTTAATGGCCGTCTCCTAATTATCTACAAGAAACAGTAGGAGGAAACTGTACCTCATCGCCTGTCTTTCTCCCCTTTTTTCGCTTGTGTGTTCACTCAGCATGTATGCTTTCTCCTCATCTTCTTTAAGCGTTGTATCTCTGGTAGGGCAAGCTATATGTTTTTCTTTGTCATCTTGCTATTAAGTGTTTAAAAGAGAGAAATACGTTATGTGTTGACACAGAGGTAAACACTGTGTAGATGTCTTTGTTGGGTTGATCCAGCCTTGTCTGGTTCACGGGGTGTGGTTTATGATATAAATATGAGTTACTCTTGGGGCAAGGCAAGCGCCTGCTAGTTCGAATGTCTCGCTCACATTCTGGTGAATATAGTTGTCCTATGGTAGGGACAAATAAGCTTTTTCCACATGGAGAGAGCTCGTGGGTTTTTCTCTCCAGCAAATCAACGTTAAAAAAAGGGGCGAGATAAGAGAGTTACCAGTAACTCCATGTTAACTTAGAGATCAATTTGGAGGCCACTTACATAGCCTGAACCTCGAAAAGTTGGGCTTCACCTTTCACTAGGAGTGGCACCTTACAAATCTGTAAAGCAGTCCTTAATGCACTGTGAGAAATGCACTGAAAAGATGAGCCATCTACTGTGAGTGATTTAGCCCACCCGCATCATAGGATGCCTTGCGTCTTCTCCCACGGAGAGGTATTTCTTGCTCTGTACCTCAGACAAAACTCTACAACGGTCTCTGACTAACAAGCTTTCACTTGCTAAACAGCTCTTGCTTAGACAAATATGACGAAATTACATCTCTAAAATTTTTTTTACCGTCTGTCTCCAGTGTTGCACACTCTCATAATATTTTCCCTTTCTTTTTTTTGTTTCGTTTTCTTTCCCCAGTGTTCTGTGTCTGGTTGCCTTTATCTAAAGCACATCTCTGTGGAGGAAATATTGACTTTGGCCCCAAATATATTCTTAGCCATCCGGGAGAGCACATGACTTACTGCAAGGAGAGATGAGAGCTGTAGGCAGGGTGAACTACATTAAAAAGTGTCTCCAAAGTCCTCTAGAGAAAAGTCTTAGGTGTTTTTGGCCAAGATGGAATTAAGGGTATCACTGTGTACGTGAGGTGTGATGCTTTAGAAGTGACGTACCTCTATAACCTCAATGCATGAGTGTGCTTGATATTGCTGTGTCTGTGTTGGTTTATATATGTTGAATCATAGAATATTTAAGAGCTGGAAAAGACCTTAAGGTGGAGAACTTATTCGTTTTATGGAAGACGTGATTAGATGGCTGCCTCCTAGGGTCCACTTAGTGAGAGTTTCACTGCTGAGCATTCTCCTTATTAAGTTTAGCATTATTTGGATAGTTTTTTTCGGCTCTGGATAGGCAGCACTGGAAAAATGGGGAGACAGAATTACGTTTTCTCTCATTCACCCTTCTCTAATGTACTTGGTTAGCTCCCTTCTCACTTTTCTACGAGAGTACAGAAGATTGGCCACTCCCCCCACAGTCTGTATCTCCCGTAATAGCTACCTGAGATAAATATAGCGGGAAAAATCCAAATTGGATGGGCTGCCTTCCAGGGGAAACTCACCCTTTTGCAGGCTTTTGCCTTTACTATGATATTAATAATGTTCAAATAGACAAAAAAAGGAGAAATGGGAAAATATTTAAAAGCAGGTACTGTGACATCTCCCCTTAGCATACACTCCACCTAGGAGCCTGTCAAAGGACTTTTTGTTTGCGTTAACAGAGGTGTAGCTCTTAAATGGGCAGATGAACAGAGCAAAAGCAAGTCTTAAAGTATGCAACATTTCTGCTTAGGATGCCAGCATTCCTATGCTCCCCTCCACAATTCTAAATAGGCTGTGCTGTTAATGAGTTGGTGAAGGAGGTCCGGAAGTGGGCAATACAGCCGGTGCAGTGCCTGGAGAACAGCATGAGGGCTAATGGCTGAGGGACCTGGGGTAAGGTCTCGGGAAAAAAGGGTGAGGTGAGATCTGTTCGCTCCCTACAACTGTCAGAGAGGAGGATAGAGCCAGGAGCAAAGGCCGCAAGCGGGAACCGGGGGTTTAGGTGGAGATGAGAAAAATTCTTTCTCCAAAGACAGCTCAGGCACTGAAACATGCGGCCCACGGCAGTCACTGTCCCCGCAAGGGTTCAAAAGCCTTGTAGACGAGAATCTCAGCACCATGGTTCAGTGGTGGCCTTGGCTGTGCTGGGGAAAAGTTAGAATGGATAAGCTTAAAGGTCATTTCCAAAGAAGCTGATTCAATGAGGCTATTACCCTTGTGACCAAAGAGCGTATTTCAAGCTAATTTTTCGTATAACCAAAAGAAGAGAAACTATTTCCAAAACTTCTTCTGTACATCTGAAGTGCTCTTGCTCTTAATAGAAGAGCTTATTTTAATGTTGTGGTGCATTGAGACCTTGGAATAGAAACAGGATTTTGCACTCTGCACCTGCCTTTGAAAGTGCATCACTTCAGGCTCTCATTCAGCTGCTTTTCAGTTGCTTTGTTTATGAGAGCAAGACAAACGGAAAAATGAGCAAAGATAATGAAAACATTAATAAATATGAACGTACCTATTAATATTGAATTGTTAATGCCATCGTTGAACAATAATTAATATTTATAGCGCCCAGATTGGTGGTGATGTATTAACTGTGATGGCAGAATTAAACAAATATTTTTAAAATAAAACATTTAGCAATATTTCCACCGATTTCCATCTTAATAAAAACTGTGAAGGGTTCATGAAGTTCAGTCTTTTCTGATCTTAAAACAAGTGATGATTTTATTTTTAGTAGAGATTGTTTTACGTAGATTTTATGCTCAGGTTGTATCGCAGTGAACTTCTACGCACTCTTCTAAAGAAACCTATGGCAAAATAAGAATAGAGTAACAGCATCCTAAATTCACTGTATAAGAACATAGTAAATGCATAATATAGCTATGGGTTTCTGATTTCTCTTTCTGACGCCCTTGAAAAACACTAATGCATTGGAAAACCATTTACCATGTATTCAATTAGGGTGTCAAAATATTATTGTAAAGTTTTCAAAGTTACGTAGATCCAAATTTATTTCAAAATCTCCTGAAAGATTGTATTTACCCATGTTTGGCTGCATTCCATTTTCACCTCAAAAGTTCCTATATGACGCTGCAGGAAAACTTAAGGCATACATGTTTACCAAATGTAAACATTCACAAAGAAAATGTCTGAGACTGAACATAAAATTTGCAGTTTCTGCAGTCAGATTTTAAATTATTTTTGGTCTTCCTTTTCAAGAAATGATTTCCTAATTTTTTATGTAGAAAAGTTTTAGTCAAAGTGGGAAAAAAGGATAGGGGAGCTCATACTCCTCTTATGGTAAACCTACAACTACCAAATTTTTAAGCCTCATCTGTCGGGACATTTCAATAGATGTTTGCGGATACTATCTTGTTTTCTCTGAAGTACTTTTAAGTACGCTTCCTAGGGAGAAACAATTCCTTTCTTTCCTTCACTTGAGAGCTATTTATTTAATATTACTGAAGTACTGAATGAATGTTCCTGAAAACAGAATTTCGTAGCACCAAGTAGAATACAGAAGAAAGGAGGGAGATGGCCTTTGCTTTAAAGAACTAACACTCTAGGTAAAAATGACAGAAAAAGAGAAAATGACAAACGGGGCATCCTAGAAAGCCGCAGAAAAGTAAGGGAAAATATGATGTATACCTTAGCCATTTTCCGAACCATCCCACGATTTCCTGGTTTTTAAGTCTCCTCTCATCTTCCCTTTCTAAGAGGCAGAATGGGCCTGGGTCATGTTCCGGGTGACAGAATGTTGCAAATTCCTCTTTGCTTCAGTATTTGTACCAATAAACAATCTTATTAAGGAAGCAGAACTTTTACAGCCCCGGGCTGTAGCTTGTAACTCAGCTGAAGAGGCGTTAGTAAGGAAATAGGAGAACTAAATTGCTTCATTGCTGCCTTGCAAACCACAATGATGATGCACTATAAAAAAGTTGGGATTTAAATAGTTATTTAGCAAATAAAAACCGAAAGACCGCTTATACACATGAAATGATTCATATTTTCAAAGTTTCTGCATTGAACTAGCCCATCGGCTCTCTTAATTCCTTCATAGAGCTCTCCAGAGGCCTGCTTAGTGAGGTTCGTCTTTAGGATGTCATTATTCTGCAGCTCAGAAAGAACACTGGCTTTTAAGTTCATTTTATTTAAATGTGTCAATTTCTATATTTCTGGGTGAAAAAATCTAAAGTTATGCATCTTTCCAAATGCATGGTTGTAAATTTCTTTCTTAGTGTCCTTTTAGGAAGTACTCGTGATTCCATGAGAGTGCTATGAACTTAAGTTTCTTCTGTCCTATGTCATATCAGAGAAGAAATCGATCTGCCATGAATTTGCTAGAGAATATGTAGAGTTTGCAAATAGTATTTCCTTGCCTAAAGACAGGTTGCTATTTCTTCAGAAGTTGCTATTCTTTCACCTTCTCCGAGTGCTTGGCGGGGAATAAAAATTCACTTCAGGATTCTGCTTCCTATGATGTATAAGAGGCTATTTCCTGGAATGGTGTATTTAGAGGCAAGGCAATTTTACAGTAGATTACTTGGGGTTGGCAGCTAGTCACAGCCTTTCCCTTCTCAAGTGCTGACGAAGCGTTCTTAGCTGCAGACAATTGTCCTTTCTGGATCAAATCAAGTCACCCACATCTGCATGCTTCTTTGTGCCTAATGAAGTAACCTGGAGCTACAGGAGACATCGCTTCACGATAGCACTTGCTACGGTTGAATGTGGGCACCCTGTTAGTTAGAGGTAACTATTAACTGTCCTCCTGGTAGAATTTGGAGTTGGTCTGGTGGGACATTCATTCGCAAAGCGGTGCTTGTGCTCGTCCAAGCACGAGGAGAGAATTGGTGATAACTTCTCTAGAGTAGGAGACTTTGCCTGCACTTTTTCTGCACTTGAAGAGAAGTGATTTTTCCCAACAGCCCAAGAGCCCACAGAGGGAAAACAGATCCTTGCAATACTATCACAGGTCGGTCAGAAAATGAGAATGTTCTTCATACCACTGATAATCTCAGAAATGGCTCTGAATAAGCAGGATTTTTGAATGCTTCTCGCTGGTGTCTGCAAATGCGAATTGGGATTTTCACTGTACAGGATATAAGGGATACCCAGACTAGGTAGGTGAATGTCAGAAATAATGACCTACATAGTGCCCTCTGCAATTCAAATCATGATGACCTTCCAAACAAAAGCTCTTCTCATTTTAGCATATAGACTTTGAACTGCCTGCTTTTGACATCTACGAGATCAGAGTACATGTCGGAGCCATGCAAAGAGATTGCTTTCCGCTTGTGTTTGGTAGGAAGATGGAATTTTTCAAAAGAGTGAACAATTCCCCTCTTCGTGTTTGTCACCGCTGCTGGAAAAGAGAATGGATTATTTATTTTTGATGTTGCTGGTTTTCATGTTTTAAATACCTTCAAAATTGATTCAAGTAAGAATATTTTGTGTCGGACTCCTTGAAATGATCTCATTTCATGTTTTCCATGCAGAAGGTGGTAGTTATACACTTCTTTCCTTCTCACACAAAAGTCACTGATTCTGCTGTACGGTTTTCTGACCAATGGATCTAGTTTTTTGGGTGCGCAGCTCCTCACGAACAGGTGTTCACCTGGGGATGCTTGAAAGAACAGCACTTTTCTTTCCAGGAGTCATGTAAACATAGGAAAATGCAGTGATGAGCAGGTTTTAGTGCTTGGCCTTATTCTCAATGTTTAAAGCCAACATCCTTTCAATGTACCTTATCCTTTACTAGTAAAGTCACATGTGATGAGTGGAAAAAATGGTTTTCCTAGAGAAGAAGTCTCCCCCGCAGATGGCTCAGCAAGACAAAGAGGATTACAACCTCTCTCGGAATCTTTTCTTTATGGTTAGTGAGAGAGTGATATTGGTAGTGACTGCACTTGACAAATAAAATAAAGAGGTTTCCATGGTGATCCCTTTATACTCCAGTAAATTTCATCTTGCAGACAGCCGGGTTGTGTTTCAACCCCCGGAGGAAGAGAACGTAGATCTCCCCAGTTACTACTGGTGCTAACGAAATCCCAACAGGCTCTGAGCAAACCCAGTGACAGGGAGATCTCTGCAATGGACTTCTTAATTAACACAGAGAGGGACTGCGCAGGGAGCCTGCAGATACTTTAGAAATAATCCTGCTTCCTGCTTTAACCAATAAATGGATAAAGAACGTCTGTTTAAAGCTCAGAGAGAAAAGATGTCTTCCCGTTTTACAGTTGGGAAAGGAAAACATGGTCGAAATGTGTAACTGCGTAAATCCAGAGCCCAACCACAGTGAGAGGAGGAATTCAACGTGCCATTCCTGAAATCCACCAGGGAAGATGACTTTCCTCAGAACGTCAATGTTAGGGAAGGTACTGACCTGCAGAGAAAATTGCTGGCAGGGAGGGGAAGCTCTATGTGCTTTGGTGTCCCACGCAGGATAACCCAGGAAATGTAGCAAAGGGAAGAGGCTAGGCTTCCCTCAGGTCTTGTGCTGACCGAAGTGAAGAGTGCCTGATGAAAGAATGAATTTTCTTTTGGGAGGAGGAGGAATCTCCTCCAGCTTACAAAGCTGCTAACTCGCAAGTTCACTAACGTGATCTCTCCCACAGTGCCAGAGAAATGAGCAGACGAAAGACGTGTCTCCATGTCAGTAGGCTCAGAGAAGAGCTTTTCAGCTTACTCCTGGAATGACTGCATGATCCATCTCTATCTTAATTAGAGAGTGACAAGAGCAGTTCTTGTCAGGCTTTGCCATCCAGAACATGCTTAACATGGAAAGCGTTTCCCTAAGAAAGTTTGTAACTGATCGCAGATGAATCAAGTGAATTTCTACTACAGAATAAATTTATCTGCTTATTAGACTATACAGTCTGAAAAACATTGACGTACAAATTGCCACACTCAAACCTCTGTGGTTTTGTGACTATTTATTTTGTATTTCAGATAGTCCAAATAATGAGCTGGAGATTTTGGAAGCAAAAAAATACTGCAGGAGAACTACGCAGGTTTCTGCTAACTTTCATGCCTCAGCATATTTGGGAGAGCAGAAGGTGCACGATGGTGAGCTGTTCCTACACGTCAAATTTGCGGGGATTTTTGTTTCTATTAACTCCACTGTTATAGGCTATAGCAAAATGCTGGCTCCGACCTTCTCCTGTGTCGTATTCAAATCCGCAAGTGCTGCGCGGTCAGCTGTGATTGCAACACCGACTTGGGAAAGAACGTGCCAGTTCAGCCTGGCAGAAGACTCCTCATACTGTCTTATACCTAGTCTCTGAACACCAGCCACATTTGCCAACATACGATTTTGAGGGTCCATTGTCCACCAAACCATTTGGTTGGATAGGTTGTTGCACTCAGTGGTATTTGCACCATCTGCGCTGGTACATGTTACTAGTTAAGCCTTAATCTGTTCGTGTTTCTACAGCTCCACACAGTTTTTCAGGGTAACTTTTTATCAGATGAGGCACAATACAAGGCAACCTTCCATCAGGTGGAGCTGAGACACAGGGGATGTCAGAAGCTGTATCAGCAATGATCGCTTTGTGTTGGACAACTTATTTTGCTGTTTGAAAGAAAACTATGGAATCCCCTGGCAGGAAGATGGAAAAATGGGAAGTTTGGCTTGGAAAGGAAATGGTGTGAAGTTACCACTCTGAATGCGAAAGTCTCCCGAATGAAAATTTCTTGCCATTGTCTGCCTGATTTGCCGCTCAAGCTCTAGTTTGTAGTAGGAGAGCTATAAAATCATGTTTGGCAGTCAATATTGACGTGTAAACGGTGTTGTTCCTATTATTGTGTTAAGGGACAGCTGTGATTCTTTCTGCAAAGAAAAGAGCTATTAAAAAGAACAAAGAAAACAATCACAGATAAGACACATGCTGACTGGCTCTGCAAGGAGGACTTTAGAAAGACTTAATGGGAAAAATGGAGACATAAGCTGAAGGTTGTTATTGTTACCCCATTTAAGCGCAGTTGAGCTGCAGTGCCTTGGCGTCAGCCAGTAAATCTGCTTGTGGTGATTGCTCACATCTCCCGCGCTTTTCCCCAGGAGTGGCACATGTGTATTACTGGAGTAAATTTGCTTTGCAATCTTCCTTTTTTGGTCTTCAGACTAGCAGCAGTTGCTCAAGATTTTGGAGGTAATGTGGGGGAATTCATGCTTCTAATATGTATTATTTCTACTCTTTTTGTTAACGGCAAGCGCTTAAAGTGAATACCCACTTTAAGATTATTGAAGATGCATTGTTTATTTCTTTGGTTTTAGATAGATTCTCATTAAGTTACTGAGTCCACGGTGGGTAACTCTCATCTGTGCTCACTGGTTGAGTACAGCTCAGTTTGACCGTGGGTTCCAGCTTTTCTACGTGGTATGTCTGCTTAGCAGCAACAGCTGAACACACAAAAAAGCTGGTACCTACAGTAAATTCATAAAAGGACACCTGTAGGCATTTGCTCGGAGCACAACTCTGTAAGTGTGCTTCTGCTGTGCCATGCTCTCTGCTCTGCTATCACTGTTGCTAGTGAAGATTTCATCTTTGAGGAAGCGCTCTCAGACACGCACCATTCTGCATAGAACCTGATGGCATGTACGACAGCAGTATGTGGTCCTCTCGCTGTGGAGGCTAAAGAGTCTTTCTTGCTATCACCAGGTAACAAGGTAGTAATATTGTAGTGATTTGAGAAAAAGTGTTAAACAACCTGATTGCCTATGCTCTCTAACGTGGAAAGAGGTAAGCGAAAGTTCCAAGGAATATTTTGTCACATGCCTGCTCCAGAGGACTCTTGTGATGCTTTCCTACCAGCCAACTGTATTTCCAAGAGAATGGTTTGTCAGAGGCCTCTTGATTTAAAGCAGAAAGAATGGACTGGGGATAATGATTGGGTTCCCTTTTTCTCTATTCCAGCCTGAAGCCGTTCAACAAGACTTAACTAAAGGACAAAGTGTCCAATCCTTCTCGTTCAAAGCAGTGGGAGAGGGATGGGATCAACTGCAGGCTGAAGTGTCTCACTTTGAAACCGGGGGGCATCTCCCTGTTAAGGTATCTTGCCTCAGTGGGCTGAAGTCCCTGCATTTCAGGAGAGGAAAATGTGACGAGTTGACGGAAGCTAGGAGATTACTGCTGTGTTAGCAGGGTCCAACCAGGTATCCTTTTGGCCTATGAAGCAGAAAAATCCCAAAACCAAAAGTGCGATCCTTTTCTGAGACACCTGCTGGATTTTTTCCTATGATATGCTGGGGAAAAACTGTTTAGGCTATCGGACAATGCAGCTATTTATAACTCTATTTCAAGAGAAGACTATGCTTTCAATGAAGTCTCTGAAAAAACAGCAGGACATCGCTTGACCTATGCATTTATTTTGAACGCTCTTGGAAGTTTAAAGAAAATTCATCTCCAGTGCCTGTCTGGATGGGGGTGGATGGGTCTAGCAGATGTGATATTTTGATTTGGTTTTCTTTCTTCTTTATCGCTTATGCGTTTTGTCTGTGGATGCACTGCCTACAGCTGCAGCTCCGAACAGAGCTCAGAGGTCCATGAGTGAACAATCTTGCCCTCTGGACTATGGGGCCACATTAATAAATGAAGACAAAAGAGCAATAAGTAAAGCTATAGATCACTCTCAGTGCACAGTGTGTCATGTCTTTCGGCGTGTGAAAACCCATGAGGATTTTTAAACTCTTAAAATAGATCATTTGTGCTAGGTTTTCTGGTTACTGAGGCACAAGGTGGTGCATTATACATCGGCTAATACAAAGAAGATATTGCCCATTGAACTACAGCATTTGTACTACATCTGATGCTATGATTATTTTAAAAAATTGCAGTCGCATATCCTTATGAGACCACTCTGTCACTTCCCTAGAAAGATCTGAACACTTTGGCCGATTTCTGTCATATCTGTTTCTTTAGGACTTACAAGGAGAGATTCAGCAAAGCAGCACTCCACACAAAGGTTCCCAAAGGATGGACAGGCTCCTAGTGCAGGTTCACTTTTCATTAGTTTCTAGCATATTTAGCAGCACACAAAGCCAGAGGAAACCAATCATTCTGCTGTTAGAAGAACTTCTCCTCTGCTCCAAACTGTCTGTGTTACTGCATAAGAACAAAAACCCGCACAAAGCTTCTTTCTGCTGATAAAAGGTATTGAGAAAATCTCCTGTGAAACGTTCTCACATCTCCACTTAGCATCATGCTTTTGATGCTTAGCATTTCGGTTGTCTTCAGGGTAGTGCTGTGCCATTCCTTTTTCTTCTGCGCTGCTCAGCTCCTGCCTACTTGCATAGGCATGTCTCTCCCGTGGTAATGGAAGCTCTAGATATATTGGATCCCTCACCTTCTGAGGAGCTGCTTGGAAAGGCACTTATTTGGCTCGACTACTACAGTTTTGTCGGCTGCACTGACCGTAGCCAGCAGATCATCAGATTTCTAGGGGAGGAAAGAACACACTCAGCTCTGAAACTATGTTTCTTTAGATGCTCCATCTTTTACTACGCGGGAACACAAGACCAATCCCTCTCTGCTCCTCATCTTCTATTTCATATTTGACTGATAGGAAGTATTATCCATTGGTCTAATGGGATCACAGGAAATCAATGAGTCATCAAATGATTGTTTTCCTTCTTTCCCAGCGAAACCCTTTCTTGTAAATTAAGTATTTTACACTTTTAACTACAGTTAAATCACAGATTTAACTACGTGTACTGTTAATACGGAGGTGGTTATCCAGGACAAAATATAAGACTTCTTGAGTCGCACTTACTAATGATGAAGTAATGTTATTCAAAATTCATGATATCACCGAGATAATTTGGAAACTTGTGAAGGAACATAGCATCAGCTTCTCTCCTTTAGTGGGATCAGAATAGAGTGAACCCTAACGCTTACCCTTATAATCCACTTGTCTCTGCCCTGGGCTGGAGTGTAAAGGTGTCTCCAAGCTGATGCATGAACTAAAATACTTCTCTTTAGGTGCTCTTATGTTTTCTAGACTTCAGACAAGGCTGGAGAATTAACAGTTCATATGTCTTTGATTTAGGGAAATTCAGGCAGCTTATCCTGCCTTGGAAAGGGAATGTCACTCAGGCAATACTTAGTTTTTGGCGACGACCTCGGCAGGATTTGAAAAGGTGATGAAAATCGTGACATCCCATGAGGTCTTGTGTTTTGAAATTTCTGAAATCACAGTCGTAAGAGATCTTTAGTTGCAGAACTTCCTAATGCGTAAGGGCTCCTGAATGTCCAGGTCTTTTTGTGAGTGAGTTTATCTTCTATTTGATTCTGCAACGGCGAAATGTTTGTGTGTGAGGTTTGTGTCACACCACTGTGAACCTCCATCATTCACCCTTTAGAGTCCTGCTGCACTGCACAATACATCCACCTTTGAGGACAAATAAACTGGATTTCTGCCCTTTCCCACATGTTAAACAAAGTTGTTTTGCACTGACGGTGCCATACAGAAATTCTCCTTTTTGTTAACATGAAACTTCATTTCTCCTCTTGCTAAAGTTCCAGAAGTAAGGAGATAAAAATACTGCCCCATTTTATGGGAGAGCAAAACAGACAAGGATCACAGTTTTCTCAGCTCTAGGAACTAAAGCTACACCCTCTGAATGCTCTTCAGTCTTAACATTGTTTCCTGCTTCTGAGAGATGATATCAATGGCTGTACAACTTAGAAAATCTTTTACAAACCTCTTGTCAATAAGCTTGCCAGGTAAATGAGTGGGAACATATAGCTTTATCCTGTTCTCAGAAGCACTTATGTATTATTAGAGAGTGTCAGCTCCATGAAAGCACAGCTGGAAACATAATTTAAGTTTTTTCTATGCATTTCCATTAACTTCCTCTTTTTTAAGAAAAGCCAAAGAGAGAAAGTAAGTAAAGAGCTTAATGCTGAAATTAACATTTCTCCCCTTTGGTGACACGAATGCTGCTAGAATACACTCCTTTGCCACTGAAATGCTTACAGGAAAGATGATGCGGCAATCACAGCCTTCTAAGGTAATTATTTTATGTTTTCTCCTCTTCGTCAGACCTTATCTTCCACCCTCATCTGGAAAATGGTTACTCTGCTTTCTCATGCCTCTGCTGTTCTGCAGTCCATGTCTTTTCCTTAAATTCAAAGATTATCCAAGGACTGCTTTGTTTCTTACTGGTGATATTTTAGACGCAATAATACTGCAAGGGCGTTTTCTACCAGATAGCTAGGAAAATGATTTGATTTCTGTTCCTGCTGTAAGGACAAGTCTACCCCTTTCACAAAAACTGGAGTAAGCATGAGAGATTATGTTAACGAACACTTTTCCTGTTAACAATGATATTTATGCTTTGCTCTGGAAGTGGAATTAGTTCCACAGTTATAAAAAAATAATGCCATTTTGCTCCCTATGCTCGCAAAAAAGTGTCTTATTATCCCCTAAATCTCCCAAGTTCTATAACTCTTTGCCACAGCTGACAGTATTTGAATCCCGCTCCACTTGTTGCAATCCTACCCCAAAGCAAATTCTTCATTCCTCATCTCTGATTTAATTTGCATTAACTATAGCTTGCTGGCAAATGACAAGTCATAGTTAGGTGATTTTCAATCTCTAATTGCTCCACAGTTTTATCAGTATTTGAGAATTTCTTAATTGTATTAACCAAGGTGAGGATAATTGCTGCTTCATATCCTTGAGATTTCTCATAAAAAAAGGCTTATGAAAGACTCTACTTATTTTCTCCAGTAAATTATCTCTCTGTTATTAAAGGCGTGTGTATTGGAGGACTACTGGGAAGCATTCTTCTGCACTACAATGTACTTGAACAAAACCTGAAATTCGCAACTACAGGACTAAATTATATTCTGGGGCTGTCATAAGAACATACTTTTTTTCCTGGAGGTTGCTCTTTCATAAGCCCCAAATATACAAACAACCTGGTGCTTCGCGTTTTGGGATCTGGCTGGGGAAATCGCTTATTTATACGTCACCGGCTCTGTAACGTTGCTCCTTGTCACAGACACCGATGTTATCCTTTTGAAAATTCTAGTCTATGCCAGTCAGTGCCTTATTTTCTGCTTTGATAATGAAATCTCCAAGCTAAGACCATATTTTCCTGTTTTCTACAAGTATTAAAATTGTAGCTCTGTGCTTGTATATAAACGGCAATGAAGCCACTTCAGCAGAGAAGCAGGTATAAAGTTCTTCCTTAAGCTTCTGCAATTAAACATACGCATGCTACAGTAAAATACCATGCATCACGTCTGAGGCGACAACTACCATTAAAGAAAAAGAGGATTAAATGTATTTTCCAACATGCTTAACGATAGACTGACTGTGGGAAGGAGGCAAGTAGTGATTCAAACACTTAATGCGAGAAGCAAGTTCTGCAAAATTTGCTAAGTTAGACAAATCTCACTGTTCATTCTGCGGAAAATACTACATTTCACGGTGCTTTAGAGGTGATGAGAAATTCTATTAAGATCCCAAAAAACAGTGTATGCACGTTAAAAGTTATTATTTAAAAGGATACGTTGTTTAGGAAGCAAGCTAAGATGTAAAATGGGCATCCTTTTGGGATAATAGAAAGTGTCATAGAGGTTTTACACCAGGCCCTTGATAAAAAGTAATCTTCTTTAAGTTACAGGAAGAATTTTGCTTGCACAACATGAAATTATTCACAGAAGTAATCCAGGAGTTTATTTCACTTGCTAGACAAACTCAGAGGATAAACAGTCTTCAGTGACTACAAAACACAGTGACTCAAATGCAGCCTTTGGACACACTGAGGACCTGTACATCTCCATCGGTATCTCCCACCAGCC
>JAOEHX010014816.1:0-30545 GCA_025448015.1 Bolborhynchus lineola | reverse complement strand
AGGGGATGAGAAGCTCATGGTCTTTTTAGTTATTGAAAACTTTGGAATTTGTCAATAGGAATTTCAATTCAAATTCTATGGTCATGAAATTTCAAGGCAGGAAAATTGTTACTCAAGACATCACAATGGAATTAATACATTCCAAGCTGTAATGAGTAATACTTTCAATTAGACTAAATTGAACAGCTGGGAAAAATAAAAAAAGGACACTCTTTTCAGAAAAATTCTTCAGATTACCACTCCTTTCAGTTATACCAATAGATACAATAATAAAAAAAAAAAAAAAAAGAATCTCTACCTATCAGTTTTGCCTTGATTCTGTTCTTAGATTACTATGGCTACAAAAGCACTACGGTTACTGAAGGATAACAGCCAGAAATGTGAGCCAAGACTCCAAAATTCCAGTGGTACCACTTATAAATATAATATGAAACACAAGATATTAAAAATGCAACTACATCAGAAGTTCCAAAAATCAGTTTTATTTAAATGTAAATTAACAAACTCTCTTTTCCTCCAATCTAACAGAATTGCATAGTCCACTGATTTTAATTAAGATGGGAAAACTGTTTTGATAAAATAAGAAATGACCCCAACATGTGCCCAAAACTTGAAATGAAACTACATTTGTAATGAAGAGAAAAATGGTTGCGAAACAACTTTAGCTCTATGCTGGTTTTATTCTTTTTTCCCTTTCCTTTTTTCTTTCTTCCCACCCCCCTTTTTTTTTCTTTTTTTTTTTTTTTTTTCCTTTTTTTTTCTTTTGGTATTTATGAACTGGAAAATGCAAACTTCACTAAATCTGTTTTTTAAGTACAAATATTTACAATATAAAAGGACATGGAGATGTTTATTGTAGATAAAGAATGAAAGAAGATTTTCTGACTGTTTTTGAATATTTTGAATGAACATTTCATTCAAAATTGCACTTAGAAAATACAGCTGAAGTTGCATGCTGAAAAATTCATCTTGATTTTCATTTTGTGTCTAGTATAAAGAACATCCACAAAATCTGGCATCACTAGACATGGCTTAAAAACTACAAGGGATTTTCTGAATATTCTTCAGAGGTATGAAAATCATGCCAGACCAATAAAAATGTTCCCTTGAATGACCTGAGTATATATATATATGTATTTATATTAAACAGCCAAACCAAACCAACCTACCAAAAAAACACCAAAAAAACCCCAAACCCCAGATACATCACATTGTGATCCAGCCATTTGTGTTTTAAAAATCTAAATAATCAGGAAGGTGAAAAGCAACACATGATAATTGATAAACTACTCAAAACTACCCAGAATATAAGCAAAATTGTGTCAACACAGTTTTTACAGGATGAGATGGATTACATACTGATACCACCAGGGCTTCAGCAGTCTGACTTCTTGATTATCAGGGTCTTAAAGTATGGCCTGGCTGCAAGGGCATCTAGACCATAAATATCTTCACTGCTGTTGTTCTTCAGACCTTTTAAATCACCTGCTGAAGTTTTGCTTTAAACTTCAATGGGTCACTTTTTTTTTTTTTTTTTTTTTTTTTTAATTCAAAAAATCAGTCCATGACAGAAAAGAGCTATTTAAAATACTCTTTAGGATAATAACCACAGAGACAGCAGCACTGTGCCTATGTACCTATAGCACAAGCTCATGGTTCAGATGAGAATGTAAACTTTTTCTTTTGCCTTCTGCACATTTGACATCAGAACATGTACATTTTTTATTAGAAGAATTAAATACTGCATTTTGAAGAAATATGTGAGATAACAAGCCATTTCTTCTCTGAGTCCATCAGTAGAAAGAGGCTTGGATGTTAAAGACATACATAGCTTTATAACTCGTAATTAGAGTGGATAATATTCTTCATATATCACAAGAATGAGAAATGTAGATCTTACTTTTCTAATATATCTGAAAAACAGTGAAAGTCTGGAAGCATGAATTAACATACAGAGGTCCCACTGAAAATATATACACCAATATAGCTTGTACTTGTAAGCACTGAGGCATGCACTACCTGGTAATTGATTTATTGATCCATTTTCATGAGATCTAAAACAAGTACCAGATGACGACCTACTATAAAGTATATAAAGTAAACACAGTATCAAACTGACAGATTACACTAGTGGTAGCTACACTATAATGCAATTATTGTATATAAATCTATAAAAATATTAATCACTGCATCAACCTACCACTATCACTAGTTTTTTATGCCAAGTCAATACTGTCATCTCAATTTGAGTCTTTCTTAGAATTAGAGAATCCGTTATAATGCACATAATACCCCTTTAAAGTAACTGAAGGAGATATATTTAATTCTCATGTATTCTGAAAGACGTAAAAGTGTACTGGGATTCTGGTTTTCAGGTTTTCTTTGCCCTGAACTCTGCCCTTTGAGGTTCCCTCTAAAGACGTTTCCCAGGAAAACACATCTACAGAACAGGAATTTAGTACAGTCCTCTAGAAATACAGTACAGTCTGTAGCTGCTGCAGCACTCAGTGATGTGTATCCAGATCTCTCTAACACTTATTCTGTACAGTCACTGATGTATTTGCAGTTCCCTACAGCAGCTGCTGACACATAACCAGTTATTTCACAATGAAACCTATAATAACTGTTTCTTTCCCAGTGAAACTTTGTCAAAACTGGCACCTAGATACTATGGTTGCTGTAGTACAAATAGCTGAGAGAGAGAAAACTAGCCTGAGCGGTTCACTCATTCTGCTGCAGGCATATGTGTGCAAAAGCATGAATGGCTAAAAATCATAGTTGTTTCTCATGTATTTCAATTTTCTTCTTGAATCCTAAGCAGTGCTACACTTACATGACTTTACTGTTCCATCTATCTTTGCTGGTCTAATACCAAATGACTCTTCTCTAAAAAGAAATGTCAGTAGATTTTAACTATATGCACGCATAAGTATATATGTCTGTATACATATATAAATACATATAATTTTTAATTATATGCTTTTTACCTGAGATGCAGAATATCATCATGTAACTCCATAGTAATGAGAAGAAAGAGTCCTAGGCCTATCACCTGCTTGTCTCTTACCACTTCTTTTCTTTCTTTTTTTCCCAAATAAATCAAGCCAGACACCACCATCTCTTTTTTTCTTGCCTCATCACTGAATTATCTGTAGAATTTCCTTCTAAACTTGTGCACCAGGTGGCCATCCAGTGCACAAAAGTTGTTTTAACCTCATCAATGAAACCTAATGTAACTACAAACATTAGCTGAAAACATATGTTATAATACAAATAACTGTATTATCCTGTTACTGTAACTTTTCTGTAGTTTATTATACTTAGTGATTTTGTCATGTCTGAAATAATGTATATTCTGAAATACTGTACAATTTGTGCACATGCATCTTCTATCCAGAAGCTTAACTTCTGGCTGAATAAATGCCAGTGTTACAGAAAAGATGTCCAGACAGTATATTTTAAGCAAATGGGAACTTACTGTGCCTGGATCACCAAATAGATACCCCTTTTGGCAGAGTTAGTTTTTCTCCAAACACAGGCTTCTATACTTACCCTTGGGTGAGAATGCAACTAAAATCATAATCTTCTTAATGAATAAACATCTAAAACTGGGAAACATAAACTATGGTAGAAAGTTTTAAACTGTGAACAAAATTTAAAAGTTCTAAAAGGTCTCAAGAACTCTGTAACCAGGTGGTGGGAACAGCATAAATGATGATAGCAAAGTGGCTTCCAAATTGCCTTCCAAACTGAACTCTGTGGACACAGTAATGTGGCTTGCAACTGGGCAACAAAATGTTACTGGTTTACAGTGTTTTCCAACTAGAAGTTCAATGAATAAAAATGTTTTGGTTCATAGGAAGTGCTGAGGGTTGAAAAACTTAAGATACAAAACATTTGGGAACACAGGTATTTTCTCTGCATGAATATTCCTTTACATACATGTTTCCCAACACTTACGCCATTCCTTTAGCTCTGGCAAAGTTCAGAATGACTAAACTTTACTGAAGGCCCAACACGTAGTGCTTTCCCTTGCCTGCAGAGCCCCTCAAGGCTATATGCAGACACGTCCATTTCTCTAGTCACAGTCATTTGCACTCTTTTTTTTCAGTCAATTAAATATGACCTTTACATTTTCTGTTGCAGTTTTATCATATAGCTAATGCATGGGTTTGTCCTTGGGAGCAAACTGTACGGAAGCAGCCTATGTGCTGCCCAAAACAATGTTTTTTCTCCTAACATGTCCCTTTAACTGGGACAATATTAAACTGCTCCTCACTGACTAATGTTACTGTGACTGTTTCAAGAAGCTGTTTGACCACACAAGACTCAAGACCCAGATCTGACCCTTTATCCTCCCCAAAATGCATTTTTCTCTCAGTAGTTGCTTATAGGAATATTATTGCTTGTGTTTTGACCATGGATATTCTTTCTTGTTCTAATATCAGTAATAAGAAAATAAAAATAACAAGACTGATTATAACTGTGAATATATCAATTTTAATGTAGGTTATATACCAAGTTATATCTGCAGTATCTGAAGAACTGTGGAAGAAGGCTTACAGCATGGCGCCAGAACTAATGTCAAGAGATGGAGGAAGAAGCACTGAAACTCATAGTGAAATGTTATTTATACTTCACTGCCTGCCTGGGTTCTTGGATTTTTTTTTTTTGTCAAATCTGTGCTAAGAAAAGGATGCCCACAAACAGTTTGCATATATTCTGTGTTGACTTATTAAGCCCACTTTTATGGATGATAAATTTCCATAAAATAAAAAAATAAGCTGCCCATGACAATACCTGATTATAAAATCAAGGACCACCTTTTGACATTTTCTACATACTAGAGCAATCTTTCTTTTCAGAGTCAAGAACCCAAGACCCTGCTAAAATCCATAAATTTCCCTGATTTGCGAGACAGGAGGTGAAAAGCAAAACAGTCACCAATTTTTCCTGGACAAGAATAAAAATGAATTCTAACTTCTATTTCTAGTGTAATTTATCAGATTAATAAATTTGTCCTTGATTTAAGTGGCCCTGGACAATATAGGTAAAATAGACAATGTGTAAGCTGAGCAGGAGAATGGCTCACCAGAGAGCTGGTTAGAGTGCTTACTGCAAGGTGCAAGCTGTACTCAGTGTTCCTTCAGCTGAGTAAATTGTGCCAGCAGCAAATTCCTGGGAGCTGAAACAGTACATGAGTCAACTGCCATCGCTATTTTTTTATCCTCTTTTTTTCTCTCGCTGTTTCCTATCGTGTTTCTATTCACAATAAGCATTCTTAAGCTCTTGGCTATGTCTAACAGCAGTGGTTACATGGTTCATAGATAGCTCGTGGAAACTAGCCTGCTGTTTCTGTCAGCTCTTGCAGGCACACTTTCTTCTGTGACTAAGCAAATCTAAAAGTAGCTTTCTTTAGATGAGGTGTTGTCAAGGATATTAATTTGTCTCTGAGCCACTGCAGAATATTTCCCCATCACAACTGGGAACAGCTAGGAGAGCAAGTCCTGCTCATTTCCAATAGGGTGACCATACAAGAGGAGAAATGCTGACTCTCTGCATGGTTTAGATTTGCAACAGTTGTCCAAACAGCACAGTTCCTCACTGCATTTTGTAGTGCCAGGTCTGTAACTAGAACACTAGAGAACTGTATTGATTAGGTCAGGATATTCTTTCCCTTTTCACAAAAAGAACTACATAAACATTTTTTTTCCAGTATGCAGAAAGCAATTCCTGATTTTAATGACTGCATTATGTCTGTAATATGCTGCTGTTACTGAGAACAAATAGACAAGGTATAAATGTATGTCTGAAAGCTGCTGTGAGGTTTCAGTAGGTCCCAATTGGCAGAGTCTGATCTACATGTGGTGTTCTGTGAAGTTTGCAAATGTCTCCAAAATACCATGTTGGTGATGTTTCTGCTTTTGGAATGAACAAACAAGCAGAAATTCAACATAAATGTAGTGTCAAATACTTACTAATAAGCACAGCAATATTTAATATTAAAAGACAGCTGTAAATGCTGTTGTTAAAGGAATTGCTTGGGTTTAATCCATTAAAGAAGCAAATATCTTTTTAATTCCATTTGGTACATGGGTCACATTGTGTCTGGTTAGATCAGCCAGTGTTGTATCAAAAAACACACTGTGTATGCTGACAAAGCCTGAAGCAATACAGTACAGGATACATTTTTCAGCCTAGTAAGTGGGAAGCTACAGCTGTGTTTTCTACCAATGACAAGCACTGTATTTGCTTTCCAACATGCAGTTTTTCACTGCTGGCTAAATGTGCTGTGGGCAGAAGTTACCTTAGCAGAATGCAATAGAACTTGAAAACAAGTGTGTCACCTCAAATGTGTAATAGAGCCAGGAATAATGACATACCCTCATCATAGTTATTGTTACTGTTGTTGTTGTTGTTGATGTTGTTATTATTATAGCAACCTGGTCTAATGGAAAGTGTCCCTGCCCACAGCAGGGTAGTTGAAACTAGATGATCTTTTAGGTCCCTTACAAAGCAAAAAATTCTACAATTCTATTATTAGTGTATAGTGTACGATCTCACCAGCTTGGTCCAAATGTAACCATTAGATTCCTGCAAGTTCCCTGATACAGGAACATACCAGGTTTTGGAGTTCATGTACTGGATAACACTGCAAATCCTGGTCCAGAAACTATTCTTAGTAAAGAAGATAGAAGAGGGACATAGTCTGGTAGGCTCCAGTCACGAGAGATATTTTATTCTCTCCTATTTCTCCATGCATTCTCTCCATAACTGTCCTTCAGCTCTTCTTTTTCCTTTCCCTCTTAATAATGTCATCATTCTCAGTACTCATTTCATAAATCTTTTCTCTCTCATTTGTTTATTTTACTTCATGTGTCACCCAACCTCATAATAATCCAACTTTGCAACAAATATTTTCAGAAGACAGAATTGAAAAGTTCTTAACAATAAATCTTTTTTCCTAGACTTGAGTAGGCAGTGGTGGTATTATAGTTCCTCTTTATATTTGAAATACTTAGCTGTTGCCAAAAAAAAGGTGAACTTAAAGTCCCATGATATTAGTTCTACCTAATAGTGATCATCTTCCATTTACCTCCTTCTACTCACCTTTCTTATTTCTGTCCTATAGTTGGACTATAAGCTCTTTGGAGAAGAAGTTTTGGGTTTGTTGGTTTGTTTGGGTTTTTTTCTTTTATCTTTTTTTTTTATTATTATTTTTATTTTTTATTTTAGTTAGCACATGTATGCTATATCCAAAAAGTTACATCACAGTTCTTGTCCTATCACTACCCTTCCAGTCATCTTCTTCCAAAACATACACTGTCTCACACACAGATCTCTGAGGTCAGACACACATAAGACATTCAAATATGGGCATAACTTAATTGAAGCATGCAGCCAGAAGAAAGCTGCCACAGGCCTCTAACATTTCTGCAAAATTCAGTGAGAGATTGTCCTGAATGAGGGCAAAGCAAACTGTGAATTGTGGCACATGCACAACTGTAAGAACGCACATATGCATGCAATCAGCTGCTTTTGCACCTCTTGTGATGAATGGCTACTCACTGTTTTTAGGCAATCTTTTGCATAGATCTTCCCTGAGCAAATCCAGTACTACATGCCATACAGGAACACAATTAACTTTTGTCTAGAATAATTTCATGTAGCATAGAGATACAAACTTTTCCTGCAGCCTTTCAGGCATTTTCTGAAGCATGTATTTTCTTCACCAGTAGGACTTCTTTCACATATAAAGAAGAAATTTTAGCACATGAAAGAGAAAAAACTTGGGTCATCCAAATGAATTTTTGCTAAACGGCAAGTAAAGACAACATAATCCCTTGATCCATATTAAACAAGTGTTCCCAGTAAACAAAGAGAGTTCTTCTCAGAATATTGACACATTTCTGCAGTTTATGGTGTACAAGCATTTTTTTCCTGATCTTTATATAAAGCAATCTATCTTTTTAGTAAATATTTCTTAGTTGTAATTTAAAAAAATCTTTTGTTTAAAAGCTCCAGAAATTTCATTTTTAAAATAGTGCAATTCTTGAAACATGTTTAATTTGGAAAATTTGCTCTTCATACGTGAATTTCTGGTTATTATTATGAACAAATTAAATCCATCACTACAAGACTGCTCCTTTCCAAGAGGAAAAAAAACCTTGTATGTATATTTACGACTATACTTGATCATGTTTTGTGAAATACCTTTACGTAAATGCTTAATTATTTCTAAATTATGCAGGCCTGTAGGTAGAAAAGAAAGCAAATTTGAAAGACTATAACACT
Organism: Bolborhynchus lineola; assembly: GCA_025448015.1. Classification (NCBI taxonomy): domain Eukaryota; kingdom Metazoa; phylum Chordata; class Aves; order Psittaciformes; family Psittacidae; genus Bolborhynchus; species Bolborhynchus lineola. Next base: position 22,250 of record JAOEHX010014816.1, on the reverse strand, counting down.
TACGCTAAGTTTCATTAGAACACCTGTACTGGCTGTGAAGTGGAGCAGTCAATAAAATCAATGACATCTAGCTTTAAATAAAATAGTCAAAATGGATTCGTGATGTACCTGATAAAGGTCATGTACCAGGGGCATTCAATATCTTAAAACCTACAGAAAATGGGGAAAACTCATAAGAAGACTCTGAAGAAAAAAATCAAGGTCTGTTTCTTCTTTTATACCCTTGCTTCCTTTCTCTGTCTTTAGTGACCTTTATGCTCTTTTTCTTTAAGTTACATGCAGCTCAGCTGTGTTTGAGGAACTTTCTTCACAGCAACACAACTATGCAAGATCCATAGATGTGATTTCATCTGTCTCTAAAAGACAGTCATGAGCATTTGCTTGTGATCCTGAGACTTACCTCTTTTCAGTAACTCAGTACCAGAATTACTTTAGAATCTATTAGCTGAGTTAGTAAGAGGAAGAATTGAGAATGAAAGGGAAAGCCTGTACTAGCATATTTATTTTTTTGTCCAAATATTTTTTCTTCATTTGTACAAAGGATTTTTTTCACAAAAGGAAAGGTCCACGATACAGTCATGGCCTGTAAGATAAACACAGCCCACTGCTTTTTCTTCAAGAAGCAAATGAGAATAACTTCTGGATCAGCAGATGCAGCAGAAACAGTAAAACATTGCCTCATTGCCCACCAGAGCTCCCTCTTGGAGATCCAGAAACCAATGTTTTTGGCAGCTGCTGCTGTGTGAGAAGGGAGAGAGCACTATTGGATGGGGAGAGATAGAGTAATCCCAAAACCTAGGTGTAACCTCCTTGATTGTTTTGCTTGGATCACCCATGCTCTGGAGATACGACACCTATTTCTCCCAGCATGATGGGAATGTGATCATTTCCAAAAAAAAGCTCAATGCACAGTGAAAACCAATTAACCTATGCATTAGGGAAACTAGGAGAGAAGGAAATGTCTTCCTACCCCTCAGTGTAAAGTTAACCTGAAACACTAACTATGTTTATTGGCACAAGAAGGATGTTTACAATAGCATAAAATTTGAGGCCTGGCAAAGCAAAGACTTGTACGATAGCTGGCCCAGCCCAAATTAGTTGCAGCATCAAAGGTAGTCAGCTACATTAAGGCAAAAATTATCTTTGTTTTGTTTGTAACATATGTTGCATGAAGATATCACAGTATAAAATGAGTACACTTTTGGCAATGATTAGGAAGGTACAGTGGTGTCATTTCTTTTTCAAGAGATAGTTATTTCTTATGAACGGTGTTCCATGCAGTATATTTTGCAAATCTCCAAAGTTGCTAAGAGCGAACAATCATCTGGTAGTTATTAAATTAAATATCTCTCCTCATCAATTTTTGGCAGATAAATATATGCAAATAATTTTTATTTGAGATTATAGAATCACAAGGACACAGAATCATTCAGGCTCAAATTGACCTTGAGTGATCTCTATGCCAATCTGCTCAAAACAGGGTCAGCTGTTCAGGTAGCTCAAGGTTTTATCCAGGAGGGTTTTGAATGCCCCTGAGGGCAGGTTCTGTACAACCTGTTCCACTGTTTGACTACCCTTCATGGTGAAAAAGCGTTTCCTGATATCCAGTCCAGACCCCTTTTTCAAATTCTGTATGTCGTCTCTCATCTTCCCACCAAGCTCCGCTGTGACGAGCCCAAAGCTACTGTTTTATTGAACCTCCTCCTCTTGTCCTGTACCCAGATGCTGGGGGACTGTTGTTAGGTATTCTCTATCTGTCTCCACTCCAGGCTGAGCTAACCCTGACACTTCAGCCTCTGCTCCCCAGATGAGTGCTCTTAGTGCTCAACCATGTTGGTGGACCTTGCTTCAGCTTTCATATACTGGGACACCTAAAATTGCACCTTTTAGATGCGGTTTAAAAAGTGCTAAGTAGAGGGAGATGTATCAGAAAAACAAAATGTTGCCAGGCTGTGCTTCCAAACTCTGTTCCATGGCCATCCCTACTTTTGACCGACCAGCATTAAGCTAAACTAATCAAGCTTATAAAGGTTTGGCTTACTTTCTAAAATTGATATGCCCAGTATCAACTCATAAATAAAACATCTGCTTTCTTATTTGTTCTAGATAATCAAGACTCATGCAGTTTTTTCATTTCTACAATTACAGATTCATGAAACAAGATAAAAATAATAAATTAAAAAAGATTTAAGCTTTGCAACAATGACATAACTGAGAGGGGAAAAAAGCATCGTAGTTACTATTCAGAGAGAACTGGTCATGATGAAGGTGTAGGGTGTTTCCTTTGCAATACTGAATATCAAGTGTGAATATACTGATATTTTATATCTGAAAATTTTATTCTTTCTACAAGACACACCCAATCCTTGGAAGCACACCTACAAACATTGTTTTAATAAATGCCTTGTTCCTGAACAACTATGTCATTAAATAATATAAACTCTTAAGTAAGAAATAAAAAGGTAACATGAGCTAAAACCTTATCAGTTTAGTTTTTATGATTTTATAACATCTGCATAATGAGAATTTAGATTAGCACAGTGATACTTTTGTAAACTTGACTACTGCACTTGTAGACAGAGGCACTTACACAATTATTATGGCTTTCTGGGAAAACGACAGAAATGCCTTGCACAACTCACAGCATTGCTGTGAATATCTATAGAGTGTAAACATCCCTTTCTGGTGAAGGGAAAGGGTAATATTGGCTCAGAGGAAAAAAAAAAAAAAAAAAAAAAGTGATTCCAGAATTTGGTGCATCCCTAAGTATGCTAAACAAGGAAGTAATTCCAGTTATGAAAGGAGTAAGTTCTACAGTTGGTATGTAAACATTCTTGGTGAGAAGTGTCTAATTACTGGGTGGAAGACAAAAGTTCTTGTCATTCAAATCTGCTGCTCTTCATAGGTTTTAACTTTCTTCTTTCACACTTAGGCTTACATCTACTGGGAATATTTTGGCAACTTGAGGAGTTGATGAAAAATTTCAATTTGCTGCTGAGGAATTTAAATTATTTTGATATTCATATTCCACTTTTACACTTAAAAATCCTCTCAATCACCATTTGATACAATCTAAATATTCTTCTATGGAGATTCAGCTTTTTAATTTGTATTCAGATATGTTTATAGAAAAGCTTAACTATATATTTAAAAAGTAGAGCACATCATAGCTTCACAGATGAGAGGGTTAATTTAGTCAGCTTTCTCACACCACAACTAAATAAAAATGTAGTTATTTCTGATTAAACACATGAAATGTGGCAAACGAAACATCACTGAACAATGATATCAAATGGTGCCAAATAAAATATTACAATCCCCTGTTAATTATTTTGCAGAAGCTTCCTCCAAACACTGATTTCCTAAAAAGATTCTGTAGCTGACTACTCTTTGGACACTCCTTGTTTATTTTATATGTTGCCCTGACAATTGGAAAGGACTATTCTCAGAAAGTATCAAATATCAGAATGTGAGGTTTTCACAACCCTTAGTCTTTTAAGGCCATTCTTATTCTTCACACATGGCAACGTATCTTACTAGGGATGTTGTTAGAGATTAAGGTGAGATCTTGATAATGAAGTTGGTTATTGACCTGACAGTTTGGGGCATGTACGTGTTTAGGAGTATGAGAGTAGCATTAAATAAAGCCTTCTATTTATAGCTAAAGATAAAAATAATTTATAGATAAAGGGTTTAGTTTGGAGAAGAACTTGGTTCTTAGATTAGCCAAACCTATGATCCCAGCACCATCAATCTACTTATGCTCTCTAAATAAAAATGGCATTGACCCTGTAAGCGTGCATCATGCAGCAGGTAAAATAGACACTGTGACCACTTGCACACAGGCAAATTAAAAGTGCAAAAGAACCCCAGCACTTTCTGAACTGTCCAAGCAAGGGAACAGCCCAAGCCAATTTTAGCCTGTTTGTATTAGCACTCACCTGAACAGCACCTGGACACATTTGCAAGTCAGCATGGCCCAGGGACCATTTTCAGCAGGCACTCTTAACTTGCAGGCATGCTGCCTGGGACTACAAGAAAATTAACAGTATGTATGGGCACAGGCTGTTCCCTGCACTGTGGTCTCAGTGGATGGGAGAGTGATCCCAGAAACATCTAACTGACTAGTGTAGGTTTTGCCTCTATAGGTCTGCCTATGCAGCACATTTTAGGTGGACATGCCCTGCTCCAAGCTCGCAGAGCACAAGCCAGCACACATATCCTGCCTTTCACAAGGGCTTTTTAGTGTGGGCTCAGCCCAGCTGTGATACAGCCATGGCTTTGGGCTATTTCCTAGAATGGTCAGGATTTGTTGAGGTCTGATTTTGGCATGCCACATGTAATCCTTATTAGAGATCATTTCCCAGGCAGCAGATGACCTGCACACTACTTAGGTATGCTTGATTATTAACAAAGTTGTGATCAGAGTTACTCTTTGCTCATGCCATGTCTGATGTTTTTTCCTAAACTCTGACCCTTTAGGAGCTATTATTTTCTCTGTAGAGACATATGCTTTGAATTTCTGCTAGTGTGTGTTCAAGTGATTTACTGTAGACTAATTAGATAATTTAATTGACACAATTAGCAGTAATATTTGTGGAAACAGCACATAATGCCTCACTTCTTGTGTCCTTGTTTTTTTCATGCCAATTATCCTCTGTTTTTCTAATCAAATGATTTTGTGGGAAACTCACAATGAAATAGAGAGTGTGACATGAGACTTTATCATTAAAAAGGAAAACTCAACTCTTTGCTTTTCAAGAAGGTATTTTGAGTCTATTCACCTTTTCTTATGCAAATTATATATTACACCATCTTGGCACATAGAACTCCTTGTGAGTTTTTTGTTTTATTTTTTTTTTAAATGAAAGGCCGAATGTTCATCAGAAAGAAAGATGCTGGTAGTACTAAATAGAGGGAACAATAATGCAGCAGGTACCATCGGAAGCTCCCCCACAGGGCTCTGCTGATGGAGTTGAAGTTTGACCTGTAGTACCCTCTGTTATTTTATTGTCACTGGATGCCAATTGAGTTCATCACTAAAACTGCAGTAACCTGCTCACTGCAGTTTGATATCTCTGCTGAACAAACCATCTCATTACCATGCAGAAGTTCATGAATGAGTAGACCAATATTCAGCTATTCAGCATACACTAAAATTGATTTTGAAATCAAGTAACTATATCTTTTATCAGCAAAGTCCATTTGTAGTACAAATGGAAACTAATACATCAGCCTGAAATGTTGTGACAGTCAGAACATGCCATTCCAAAATGTTTGTGATCTGAACAGTTTTCCCAGGATAGAAATAGATGTCTATGCATCTTGAGCCAGAAGCTGCACAGCTTTAGCTGTAAAGTGGTGCCTGCTTCCTGTTGTTTATAGCTTTCAGAGTGCTCCTCTGCCATAAGGCTGCACATCCAACAATGACACTGGAAGTGGTGGGTATATGCACAGCAGGTCATATGATAATTCAGGCATTCATGGATTTGGCAAATATCACAAGAGGGAAGGTGTTTGTGTCTACTCATGATATGCCTGGCATGCACATGCTTACACCACATCATGAGACAAAGGCATGACATATTGCTGAAAAAAAGTTAGAGCATGAGGCACTGACACTGTACGGTCATGGAGTTTGTGGCTAGCACTGTCTAAAAGATTAAGCATCTCTGTTTTGAGTTGATTCTTACAAGGAAGCAGAGCACTGAATAGACAATACACATATTTTTCCCTTACCACAATGATTTTACTCTTCTGGGAAAGTAGTTGAGATGATGAGCTAAATGTATCTTATTTTGTGCCTCTGATTTTGTAACCTCACACATAGAACTAGATCTTAATGTGCATCACATAACACAACTATTAAATCAAAATTCTATGCTGTACAAAATTCTTCAAGTGAAAGAAGTAAAATGTATTATTTTTGTTTAAAAATAAAACCAAAATTCTCTTCTGTACATGTGTTTCCTTTTCAACATCTGGACCTCAATTAGAAAAAGAAAATAATGTGTTTATAAGTCTGCAGAGTTTTCTTTATATTTTTTTTTACTGCACTGCTGCAGTACTTTTCAGTTGTAGCAGCTATTTTATGAACTCATGAGTTAAGCAGTTCCAAATTGGAAAAGTACCAACCACTCCTACTATTCAACAAAGTATTTTCAAGAGCAGTTAAAAATGCCAAGAAAAAAATACATTCAACCCTAGTTCTGTATCAGATCCAAGCTTAGTAGTAACAAAAGTAATCCTTTTGGGATCTAACTTGTCAAATAGTAAGTTTAGCACTCTAAATCCACAGTCAGATCTTGTTTACACTAAGGATTTCTAAGAAAGAAATCTTGATGACTCTCTTGTTCTGGTATTGTCATCACTTAGAGACCACATGTCTCTTAAAAGTCCACTAGCCCCAACTATTACCACAACAGTCTTTGACCTTTTCTTATATTTCTTCAAATGGTGGTTAAAGCAGACCTGTTGAAAGGAATCTAGTCTTTAACATACCTCATTTTCAAGCAATAATAGGGTTTGACTAAATGAGACAAAATAGGCGACTAGCTTTTTATGATTTCCAGATCAAATACAAGGACGGCAACATGTAGATTAATTCACCATCCAGCTATTGCTGGAGATGAGAACCTGTAGTGACACTGGTGAAATTGATCTCTCCTACGTCTGACAAAATCTTTAGGTAACAAAATCTGAGATGGGTGGTTATAGTTTGTGCTTGTATAATAAGGAGTTGTCTTGAACCCAGGACAGAAGTAGATGGGGAATAAATATAATAGTACTGAAGGAAAATACTATTTTAAAACTCTGCTGTTTCATAGCTGTCTGCATCTGAGGATCTGAATGATGCATCTAATATTAATATATTTCCAGGTTCACAGCATCTTTGTGCTGTGACAACTACTAACTATAACTATTATACCACAGAGTGCACACCCACATCTAAGAGAGAATGGTGTTATGGATACTAGGTCTATGTTGGGCTTTTCCCTCTTCTTGCTTCTTCCTTGAAACTTACTCAAATCTTTGTAATTCCCATCAGAATCTATATGAGAATATAGCTGATGTCCTACTTAAATTCATTAGCTGTAATAAACAACAAAGTTATAGCCCTAGGTCAAATATAGGATTTCAGTGGCTATAAAAAGAGACACAAGTGTCTCTTAGGCACTGCCATCAAATTTGGTGCACATAAGGATTTGTGCAGTATACCACGCAATGCCATCTCTTCCAAAACTGCCAGTTATTGAAAAACACTAAGCAAGGGAAACCTCAGCTCCCATACTTCACTTGAATTAGGGAAACCTGGGTCCATGAAATGTTTACTTTCATGTACCCTGGCAAAGAGCAGAGTTCACCATATTGCTTTTAGAAGCCAGGTGATTTGTAGAACCTGTGCCCACTCTTTGCAGAACAGCTTAGTTGTTAGAGAATTCACCTGGAAACTGAGCCCTGTTCAGGCTTGGGTAACAAAAGGTGGAAAAAGGGCTAAAGTTTTCCTCACCTAATGCCCTAAGCTGTGTAGAAATGGGATTAAAAGCATAACTCTGAATAAAAGTAGGTAGCATAGTTGCTTCAGGGTGGGATTTAGGGCTCCTCCTTTTCAAGTGAGTCTGAAAACAGCTAAGCCAGGAATCACCAAAATACTTTTCTGCACACACACACACACAAAAAAAAAAAAAATCTTCATTTGGAGAACAGTCATACAATACCTTAGAGAGACAAGGGGAAGCCAGTCCAGGAGTGGCTGTAAACACGTGACAAGGACTTTAGGAGAGGTAGTAAAGTCTCCCCTGCAGAACAAATGTGGTTGCAGCAGTTCCTGCTGGCCAGAACTGTTTTCCCAGAAATACCAATACACACAAAATCTGATGCCAATAAAATTGTCCTCCCATTATGGTTACCCATCTTTAGGATATTATATTAACAGTGGATAGAGCCACTATCTTTTACCACGCTTAAAATCTAAAATAAATAAAAGTGTGATACTAAGATCTGATCCTGTCAGTGTAAGTTCCCCTTACTTAAATAAATTGAACAAATCAGGACTTTCTGGGGATTTAATACAGCACTCTACCTATCTTAAATTTCCAGTGGGTTTTAGGCAGGAGTGAATTACCTGTGCCCCCAAGCCAGAACAACACAGGTAAGCACCTGGAGATTTAAACAGAGGAGTGATCTGAGCTTTCAATATTCCTGATCTTATCATAACTCTGCAATATCATATTTAAGGATCACCACTTGAAATCTAGACAGAATTTCAGATTCTGCCTAAGTCTATTTTAGCACCTTCATAATTGTTTATTTTGTTTATATTTTTTCATCTGCTCCTTTCAGCCACGTCATCTTCTGTTTTAAGTAAGTCTATTCTTCTCCCTGCACTTCTAGAGTTGGAAAGCCTAAAGAGGTGAAGAGGATTATTCCTGTCCTCTATCTTCCTTTTCCTGAAAACTCCTTCTTTATCTTGTCTTTTGGGAAGTGAAGTGCTGCACTGAGGGCAAAATCTGTTGTTATTGAAATCAAAGGGGGGTTTGCATTGACTTCACTGGAAATAGTATCAGGTCCTTAACATGATTTAACCCAGAAAGAACAGCTTTGTGAATCTGATTAAGGACATTCTGTAATAATTGTTCTGACAACTTGCACGTTCCTTTCCACAGGCTCACACTGAGCTCTGGGGTAATGTGGCTCCCAGTTAGACGGAGATTAAGTGATGCAGGAGATGTTATCTCATATTTGACCTTGAGTACCACCTCCATAGTGAGATACATTACTCTGATCTCTGTAAGGGGAAATCAGTCATGTTTTGCTGACTAAAACTGCCTTTTTTAGTAGCAAAATTACAAAAATACCTCAAGGAAGGAGTACATGTTATTGCTTTGCACCAGAATTGAGAAAACTGCACATTTTGCCTGTTTGGATTTGAGATTTAACACACATCTCTGCACAGCTCTCCCCCTCCTCAGTGTTCTTCTGAACAGAATATCAATGTCATCAGAGAGGAGTCGTCTCTCCTTTTTTCCTCTCCTCCTTTGCTGCTGTTACTCCTCAGTGAGCTTAAATTTCATTTACTTTGGCAAGAGGTATCTTTTTTCTTTTCTTCTTTTTTTTTTTTTTTTCCTTTAAAAGTTTTAATCCACCTTGCAACTCTACCTAAAAAGAAGCAAAAATAAACTCCAGTGTGTGCTAGGGAGAGAAAACCTACTTTATTTATCACCCAGTCCTACTTTACCATGCACTGACCTAATTACAGCCCGCACCGCGAGGGATAGCGGAAGCAGCCGAAGGAGCGCTTCTGCCACCTAGTGACTCCTGTCCTCCTCCAGTAACCAGCAGCATCCCTTTGTGAGTTTTGCATTTTCGTGTCCTCAGCGCTTGACAGCAAACGACCTTCCACAGCCCGCCTGCACGGAAGCCGGGCTTAGCTGCGTCCTGCTTTTTTCTCCTCTTTCAATGATTCAGAACAGCTTTCACGGGTGAATTCTGCACTAGGACTGGCAACCCGCAGTAAGACAGGTGGGATTTTAAAAAATCACTTGAAATGCTGTAAAGTACAGAAAAAAACCAACCTAAAACAAAACAAAAACCCAAAACAACCAAACACACAAAACCCCCCAAAAAAAACACCAGTGTCCAAGCTGTGCTAGTATGTGTCTGACACCAGAAAATATGCTGTATGCAGAGATGTAGGCTGGAGTTTTCAAAGGAAGCAGGGAGAGCTAGGTGCTTCTGTGTCTGTCACAAATCAGATGTACAAATTATTAGGGTCTCAAGCATTTCTACAAGATTTTGCTTTTCCCTTTCCTGCAATTATAATTTAGGTAATCTTGCTCCTGTGAAATGACAGGTGATCACACACTAATTAGACTATTTCTTTATGATACCATTTTCAGCTTGAGCTTCTTGGACTGAAGATGAAAAACAAAAATATTTTCCTATTGCCATAGACATAAAAATATTACAGAGCAGATCCAAATTTGACTGTTTGAAAATTAAGGTCTTTTTTCAGTCTTTCCTTTTCAAAGGTATTCCGTAGTTTTTTCACAACTGCTCTGAGGTCATTTTTTTTAATTGGTATGTTGTTGCTAAATTACATGCACATCATTGGCACCACTTGCTGAGCATAAGTGAGAGGATGTAGGCTCTTAAGGATTCCTGTAAACAAATCTGAACATTCTTCCCAACATGTGCATACTGAGGTAAACCAGCCATTACTTTACATTCTGTGTGTAAAAACTTTTCAATTTTCATCCTTTTTGAAGTGTTCCAGTGAAGTGGTGCAGTGCAACCAATGTTTATACTTACATTTTCATGCAAATATAGTGAATGAAAATTAATCTTTCAGGGTATAGCATTAAACAATCAGGAATTACTCTGACAATTGCCTCCAAAATTTTCATTGTTTTCCATTCTTTTTTTAATATCTAGGGTCCAAGGATTTGTTAAAATTGAAAAATTTATTCTGCAGATTTGCCTTCTCATTAGCAATATTCTCACTGCCTTGTTTGACTGTGACATAAGTTCTTTCCAGACCATGTTCCCCTGTTCACCTCCCCAGGGTGGGCAGAACACTGAGGTAAGGAAGGAAAGAAAGTTCTTGCCACAGCACCAAAGTACAGGCAAGAGCTAAGGGCTTAGATAACGTAGGTTTAGACACCACAGGCTTAGACACTCCTTTAGCTTGTCTTCCTGATGGTCATCTCCCCCTTGGGACCTGCTTTACAGAAACGCTTCACACTTTTGTTTGTAACTAAGGGTGTGCTTTGATGGTCAGAGGACTGAAACACCTCTCCTATGAAGACAGACTGAGAGAGTTGGGCTTACTCAGCCTGGAAAAGAGGAGGCACAGAGGAAACCCTATAACAGTCTTCCAGTACCTAAGGGGGGCCTACAAGAAGTGTGCAGAGGCACGTTTTACAAGGACATGTAGTGATAGGACAAGAGATAATGGCTTTAAACTGAAAATGGGTAGATTTAGATGAGATATTAGAAAAAAATTCTTCATTATGAGGGTGCTGAGGCACTGGCACAGATTGCCCAGAGAAGCTGGGGATGCCCCATCCCTGGAATTGTTCAGGGTCAGTTTGGATGGGGCTTTGAGCAAGCTGGTCTAGTGGAAGGTGCCTCTGCCTGTGGCAAGGGTGTTGGAACTAGATGATATTTAAGGTCTCATCCAACCCAAACCATTATATAATATGATTCTACAACATAACTCACTCCTATATCATACTTTAAGATGCAAATAGTCAGGTTTGAAATATGTCAAATTAGCCACTCCAAATTAATTTACACTTTTCTCCTTTATCTCCCTTTGTCTCAGTTCTTTGTGCCTTAAAAAGAGGTAATCCTCTCAGAGAGGTGTTGTGAAGATGCAGGAATTGTTTATGAAGCATTCATATCAGTGGTAAACACTGTAGAAAAACTCACATGGGGAACAAATCAAAACAGTGTGCAGTAGATAACTTACAAAAGTGCACCCTGAACAGTAAATAGAAAAATGTTGAAAAATGTTGGCTAAGAAAGCATTATACATTCTGTACACTGACTGGAACAGTTATCCTATAGAAAGATACAATGTAAAGGACACACCTGTATATTGTATAATGTTCATACCCAAAACCATTTTTATCCCATATAGTTACATCTCTAAGTAAAATTTCAGGACCATAAATATGTTTCTAGTTGTTTTCTGTGTTGTTCCTCATGCTATAAACCCTGCTGTGATACTGCAGTCCAGTAGAACCAGGGCTTTCTTGTACTTTCCATAGGAGTAAGTGGATCGAGAGTATTTGATACTGCAATATTGCAGTCCAGCAATGTTGCTTTGATAAATTTTTGGATGCAATAATATGCATAATTTTGACACTGCTTATTTCCACTGGAATCTTGGTACTTTTTGGATCATAAAGGAAATAATACACATAATTTGAGGTATCTGTTGATACAGGGTTAGGAACTATCTATCATCTGATCTGTCTATGATGTTGGATGTCTGATAAATATATCAGAAAATAAATAAAATATCCCCTCTCACCGCAGAAGTTAGGTCAAGAATGCATCCACTTGCTTTTTTGAGTGTACTCTTTGTAAGGAAAGATAGTGTGATAAAAGGTGAAAGGGGTGATGTTTTCTATTCTGGTGGAAATCAAGAAGAAACTACTTGTCCTGGGTTCAGCAGTAGAAGTCATTTTTCTCCTTCTTAGTAGCTGGTGCAGTGCAGTGTGTTTGACTTTCAGCATGAGGACAATGCTGATAACACTAAAGTTTTTAGTTCCTGCTTAGCAATGTTTAGTCCAACCAAGGAATTTCTGAGTCTCATGCTCTGCCAGGGAGGAAGGGAAGCTGGGATGAAGCAGAGACAGGACACCTAACCCAAACTGACCAAAGAGGTGTTCCATACCACAGCACGTCATGCCCACTATATAAACTGGGGGAAGTTACCCGGAAGGGCTAGATCACTGCTCAGGTCAGGCTGGGTATTGGTCAGCGGGTGGTGGGTGGTTGTATTCTCTTCCCTTGTTATTTCCCTTTTCATTATTATTATTGGTGGTAGCAGTAGTGGTTTGTGTCATACCTTAGTTACCGGACTGTTCTTATCTCAGCCCTTGGGAGTTACATTTTTTCGATTCTTTTCCCCATCCCTCTGGGAGCAGAGGGAGGAAGGAGGGGGAGTGAGCAAACGGCTGCATGGTTTCTGGGTTGCTGGCTGGGCTTAAACCACGACACTACTGTAAAATGTTTTATAAACCACCTATGTCTCTTAATCTGTTGCTAGGAAGGGTTTGTCCAGGGCTTCATCTAAATGTCTGTTTAGTTCAGATCAGAAGCATGCTTCTGAAATTAAGTAATGTTGTCACCATTTTCTGTGGTCTGGGTCTGTTTTCTAACTCTTAAGGGTCTTGTGCAGTTGTCTTGGAGATATTTCATTGTGCATGCACTGAATTCCTTCCAGGTTTCTCTCAGCTGGAGAGAGCACTCTAGGAGTGCAGCTGGTGCACTTCAATCTCGAATGGAAATTCAGTAAATGGGACAAGATGAGCAATCCCTAAACATAAACTTGTGAAATTGATCTAGGTTGCATATTGCATTCTCAGCACAAGTGGTTTACTACACTTGTGGTTATAGACAGACATTTCCGACTACCTGTCCATATTGATCTTGCTGTTCTTTATATTATCGCTTTAGTAGAAAAAATATGTATAATTTTGTAAGTACATAGAGATCTATTTGGGAAATTGGGAAAGGCTTCAAACCCAATATGATATTCAACATAAAAAAAAATGCAAGGAACAAAATGAAGAAAAAAAAGAGTTTTTGTAATGAGATAAAAAAAAAAAATATTTGAAAGAATAATTTAAACCTGGCTGTCACAGAAATTCAAATTTAACTGTAATTTGAGCCACAATGACTCAAACATTAGTGCCTGTAGTCTTCCCATCTTACAAGTGATTATTCTATTTTGTGAAGTATAGGTAACTTGGAGCTTTCCTAAAAACTTTCTGTTTCAATGACCTTTCGTTGAGGTCATTACTTTGCACAAATATTAAAGTGTTATTCAGGAAAAGCAATTTTCATTGTCCCAAATGTGTCATTAGTATAAATCAGTAAAATACTTAAGTGCTTATAAATTAGGAACAGTAGAGTCTTTCAAAACACCTGCTGGTGGCCATGGGCACCTGAGTATATCTTATCCAAACAAAGCAGTACAATGACAGCATCCTCAGCAAAAACAATTTTCTGTAGTTCTACTGCAGGGAACTCTCTCTTTTGGGACTAAAAAGTCCTCAGACAGAAAAAAAAAAAAAAAAAAAAAAAGGCAGATTAACTGTGCCAAGTGTTTGAAAACTCAACAGCTGAGAAGGGGAACTTGTAGGTGAATTCATTGAAGAATGTGTCTGTCTTCTGTAAGAAGAGGTCTGTTGATTGCTTGCCCAGATGTGAGGAGGGATGCTGCCTTCAGGCACAAGAGAGGAAACTGTTTTTAAAGCAAAGGCACTGATCTGGCAGGTAAAAGACACCCCCCAATCCCCTCAAAAATCCCAAAAACAAAGAGTATCAAGAAAGTGTATGCACTTCTTTTTTAAAATAGTTCAATCATATTTCAGAGAGTAAGACCAATGAAAGATAGAACAGTTATTATACGCTTATTGATTTTTCTCCCACTATTTTCTATGTTATCCAAACTGAAGGATTTTGGTTTAGAAATCTCTTGAAAAGTTTGCATCTCCTTTCTCCAGATAGCATGCACTTGCACAGTTCAGAGTCCAAGCTATGGGAGGCAAAAGAGCATACAGTCCTTCCTATAGAGTTTTAGGTTATGTCTAATGTGCTAAAATTATCTACTCTGACCTCAATACCAAGATGTTAAGACCTGGGAATGAACTGGGGAGCTAAGCTTTTTAAGAATGTGAAGGCACCCTTAGGGGACTCAGTGCTATTTTTATAGTTGGAGATCCATTTCCAAAAAGTGATAGCAGACAGAGATCCTCTACTCTGGAAGCACATTCTCCAAGCTAGAGCCAAAGAATGTAGCTGGAGCCTTGTAAAACCTAGAGGATCTTAGTGAAACCAGATGGGCTTGGCATATCAATCTAATCAACAAAGTTGGATTTAGTTTGAAAGGAGAAGCATTTTGAGACACTGCTCCATGAAGTAGGAGCAGAGGTTGCAGAAGACTCTTGGGAAATAGTCCTGACACACTGAGCATTTAGGTAGACCTGATTTCCCAGCTTTAATTGGCAGATTTTATGCCCATCCTAGTTGTAGAGAAATCATTCCTGCCTTTTAAATCACTTCTCCTTTAGGCTCATAAACTGAATTACTATTTGTATGATGAAAGCATCTCTTGTCTCCAACCAGATCAAGTCTAACGTGACTTGACTACTACTGTACAAACAGAGTAATCACTATTCGCAATTAAATGGGTTGCACCCAGTATCAGATATCTACAGGAAAACAATCTCAACAGAACGTGTCCCTAGATACAGTTAGAAAGTCTTAATTAGGTCATTCTTAGAATCCTACCACACAAGCATCTTCTAAATAACACGATTTGAAAACTATGATGTGCTATGAAGATATTCAATATATTTCTGGAGCAAAGCATAAACATTTCCACCAGAGTGCAGTTGCTATAAATTATGTTGCCAAGTGATAATGGATATTAGCTTGCTTGTGACTATATGAGAGTGATTGTGTTTACATGGAAAAAGGGAATACATTTCTCTTGCCTCCTCTTTCCTCTGCTGCACACTCTTCCAAAGAGGGTTGATGGTAGATGCGGCAGTGGTGCTCTTTTGTCGCAAAATTTATTTTACTATGTCTTGGTTCTAAAATGTTATGCAGAGCTGCATTATATTTTAATCTGCAGCTGGGTTAGATGAAAAATGATCCCCTCTAGGGAAGCAGATTTTTTTTTCCTTCTAATTTTTAAGAGGGAAAATGGTTTGAGGCAAAGTTCCAACAACAGCGGAAACTTGCTTAAATCAATAATAAGGTGCTGTAAGGAGCAATATGTCAGAACCACTAAGCCAGAATGACACACAGATTCAATGTAAATCCCATGACCACTGAATGAATCCACTTATTGCTCACAGCATCTGCGACCTGCTGCTCTGCACCTCTCAAAGTGGCTCTGCTGTCTTGGATTTTGTCCCTGCACACACTGTGTCCTTTAGCTGCTTCTGCATTGGATAGTGAGTATATATGTAGCAAAGAAGCTGTGGAAAGGAATATTTGGGCAGAATGCAGTTTCTGAAACAGAAACTATACTGCTGATTCAGAAGAAAGGGAAAGAAGTTGGGAGGTATCATACAGTTTTAAATCTGGCTGATACATCATCAAATTCAAAAAAGTCTGAGGCATGTTACACTTATATTACGCGCTACATGAAAGAACTTTAAAATATTCCTAGGGTGCCAAAATATAGCTCCCTTAATTTTGAATGGTCATTCTTGATCATTCAAGACTATTTTTGTTATATTTATATGACTCTCTTCAAATGCAAGGTAGCATGTCACATCCACTTTTCTGTTATCACATCTTTCTTTTGGATATCCTACTATTGAATTCTATGATATATTAACATTCCTATTCCGTTCATTGGTTGAAGAGACAGCCTGATGAAATGGCAATAATTGAACATCTCTTTAATGTTTCCAATTTCAGACAAATGTGGAAATGAGAAAGCTTATCCTCTTTTCCTCTACCAATTTACAATATTTTATGGGTAATTTGGCTTATATTTTGATCTGAAAGGTCTTTTTAGCAAATGCATAAAATTCTGTAATCTAAAGACTACGGAATACATACTTTTAAAATGTTTTCAGATCTGTCTAAATAGTGCTGAATAGTGCATCTATTTTAATGTTTTATCATTTTAGAATGACAATGACAGATAATGATTTACTTTAAAGAACGCCTGCAATTAAACTGAAGTCTACATTGGCAACATACAGCTGGGACAACTGAAACAAACATTTCACTTAGGCACTAGCTTTCTGGCATTCAAATAACACCACAATTATGTTTTACAAAAATGTGCTGCTTTTTATTTTTTTTTTATTTTGCAGATGTAGGATGAAAACCATACAGAGATTTACACTACAGGCCTATTCTAATACTTCTCACACACTTCCTATTTTGAAAGGTTTCTTAACAGCAACAAAAAAATGCTGAGACTCCAGTGAAAAACTGGAGAGATTTGTATTTGTTCCCAGTGCTCTGGGGGTAATCTTAACTCATTTATATGCTTCAATTCCAGTCAGCTTGAGGCTTCCAAAATGTCCTTGTAAGTGTATAATTTCTGAGTTGGTGTATTTTGACCCATGTAATACAGTTGGGATAATGGGCTTTCTAAACCACTCCTTGTCCAAGCATCATACATTTAATTCATCTTTCCAGCATTCCAGTGAGTCACAATGTTATCGCATCTACATACAACACACACATTTTGTTATACTTCATTCTGCAGGCCAAAAAACATTGTACTGTGGTTCACCTTAGTCTCTGAACCATTCCAAGCACTATGTATCCTCATGAATAGCAGCCATCTCAATCTGTTAGCCTGATTAAAGTGAGAACAATTTTCCAGCTGTTCTGCAGACAAGATTGCCGTGATCTTTCAGCAGCCTGATAGGACAGCAAAAACAGAACTAAGACTCCTTGGTCAGGACGAATTTTACTTAGTGAGTCACTGATAAAGTAGTCAAGACACATTATTTAAAATATTTTCCTATCATAGAAGTCTATTCTGGAAAAAATGTTCTGTACTAAAGATGATTATTTTGTATCATAACATAATTTGTATCATAACATAATTTTTGTAATCTTTGGAAATGGTTGAGTATAAAAAATTATTGTTGAGGGTCTGAGTATAGTTTTGTATTATTTCCTATATTTATAATTTATACTAACATTTTCACCTTGTGTTATGGCATATATCATTGCTATTGAGATGTTCCAAAACCAAACACTTAAGTGTTCTTACTTTTTAAAGGGGTTTTTTCGGTCATGAGGGAAAGCTGCTAAGATGGGGAATACCTCTTCTCATACCAAATAGTTTTATTAGAAAGACAATTTTTCATTAGAAGACAAAACAGTGGGTTTAGAATGTTTTCTACTTTAAAGGAAATGCTCCCTTGTTTATTTGGACTTTTTAAAAAAATGGCTGTCTTAAACCTTTTCTACTGTCCATATTGATAGTAGCTCAGGGCTTCATTTAGTTTCAAACTTTTCCATTGCAAGGACTGTGGGGATTGTAGGGAGTAAATATGTGCCAGTACAAGTACACTGTTTTTCTTTCTTAGAACTTCATCATTTTGACTGCCATTTGCCAGTGAAATGTGAAGATAGCTATCCCCAGGAAATTAGATATTTTTAACAGATACACAATATGGAGGAGAAGTTTCAGACCAAGGAGGTCCCTCTTTTTAAAAGAGGTGGCACTCTACTGAAACCTAGAATCAGGCAGACAAATAAGTCTTTTGTCTTACCAGGAAACAAAGAATCACTAAGGGTTCAAATCCCAAACAGAAAAATGAAAACATAGTACAAGATCAGTACAAATAAATAAGCCAGGCAGGAGAATGAGAGTAGCTGAAACATACTAAGGGAAATCACATCAGGGCAGAAAGAAGTAATAAAAGGAGCATTCAGTTGCACAGAGAGACACCGTTAAATTAACATGGACTTATTAAGACAGAATAAGAAAACCACATTTTTAGGCAGCTGAAACAGAGCAGTATTATATTCTCACAGGTGAATTTACAAGGAAAGAAAGACATGAGCCATGTGCATAGCTTTATTCAAAATTTAATTATCAATGTGTCCATGATAATAGTGTATTTACATTTATCAATCCAACCAAAGCAACAAAAGTCAAAATATGCAAAACATGGAAAAAAAGCTCCAGTGATGAGTGCAGCAGCACAAGAAGGCTGATTCCAACAGCATAGAAATATCTTGGGAGCAGGAAGCCTGAAAGGTGGTTAATAATGACAATAGGCAATCAAAGTAAAGAAAGACTTAGAAAACAGAGCTGCAGTAGAAAACTTAAAATATATCAGACTTATGTTCACCCACTTGGGAACTGCTTTTTTTTCTGAGAGATGATAAAGAAGAAGCAGTTTGAAATGAAGTAGCAGTGACTGAAACCACTTTAAAAATCAACAAAATGAATGCCATGGGACTAGATAGTATTTACGTAAGACTTCTTGGGGAAACTGGAATCAAATGCTTGAATTACTATAATATATAACTTGTGACTCGAAAGGAATAGATAAAGGAAACAAAACCATTCTGTAATCTGAAAGGTTTTCTCAACAAGGAATATAATCTAGGACTCTTACTGAAGGAAAAATACCTGTGGAGGAATGTTACTGAAACCATATAAGACCATGAAAGTCATGCAGAACATGACCATGGAATTATTTTTTTCTCTCTCAATAAAGAACAGAGGATCAGTAAACACAACTAGCAGGCAACATGGTTCAAAAAAGGAAAGGATGTACTGTTACTTGCCAAACATATTGAGATGGTTGAGCACCTTGCTACAGGACCTTGTGAATGTTAAAGTTTTACAGTGGTTCAAATGTGATTGGACAAATCATTCAATAAAACAAAGGCTTGAACAAGAAAATACCCACAAAAAGCATTCTGAACAAATATATTATTTCTAGTTTTCAAAATCTTTCAGTTGTGAATACCCAGGCATTATCTGAGAATAACAATACTTATTTTTCTTCCCTGCTCTTATAATCTCATACCTTTACCATTGTATTATTGTTGATGTTGTTATTGTGGTGGTGGTGTTATAGAAGACAGGATACTGGTATAGCTGGAAATATAATCTGTGTATCCTTCTTTATATAACAAGACAGAGCATAGCATTACTAAAAACTCTAAATAGTCACATTCTGTGAGTTGGCCTCTCTTATAATGAGTTTTCAACATTAATTTTTATTGATGAACTCTTTTAGCTTCACAGTTCCTTGACCCTTTCTTAATTCCATAAATATTTATTGATGCCTTTACTTCACCAGAAACATTAGGTGCTTATGCAGTATGGGAGCTGTGGCTTTAAGGAATAAAGATTTGCTATCATTAAAAAAGCTTGCAATGAGAATGAAACCATGGTACCACGTGGGCTTGAGACTGCAAAGACTGAATAACTTCCAATCTCAGATGCACCCTGCCTCACTCATGATGGGTTTCGGCTATGACTTTTGTTACACACAAATAAGCAAAATTACAAGCACCACACAAAAAGGGAGCCACAGCATTGCTCCCTTTCCACCTTTAATAAAGTATATTATTAACATGTACAATATATGTAAAATAAAAGCATTTTTCAGACTTATTGCATATTAAAGTAATACTCTCAGTGCTCAGCAAGATCATGGAGAAGATCCTCCTACAAACTATGCTAAGGCACATCAACAATAGGGGGTGATTGGTGACAACCAGCATGCATTCACTAAGGGCAAATCACGTCTGAAAAACCTGGTGGCTTTCTACAATGGGGCCATGGTTTTGGTGGATAGTGTCCTGGGTTCAGCAGCAGCAGTCATTTTTCTCCTTCTTAGTAGCTGGTCAGTGCTGTGGTTTTGACTTTCAGCCTGGAAACAGCACTGATAACACCAATATTTTCAGTTGCTGCTCAGTAATATTTAGTCTGACCAAGGACTTTCTGAGCCTCGTGTTCTGCCAGGGAGGAGGGGAAGACGTGAGGAAGCAGAGACAGAATACCTGACCTAAACTGACCAAGGAGGTATTCCATACCACAGCACATCATGGCCACTATATAACCTGGAGGCAGTTACCTGGAAGGGTTAGGCCACTGCTTGGTTAGGTTGGGTATCGGTTGGAAGGTGGTGGGCGGTTGTATTCTCTTTCCTTGTTATTTACCTTATCATTATTATTATTAGTGGTAGCAGCAGTGGTTTGTGTTATACTTTAGTTACTGGACTGTTCTTATCTCAGCCCATGGGAGTTACATTCTTTTGATTCTCCTCCCCATCCCTCTGGGAGTGGGGGAGGAAGGGGGGGGGGGCTAATGACATCATGGCAGATTTATGGCTGGACTGAAACCATGGCAGTTCTTTTTGGCTCCCAACATGAGGCATGAAGGGTTGAAATAACAACAGATCTGACTAGGGTATGTCTGATCATATTTGTGATAAGTATTCATTATTTTGGATTAATAGTCACTCATCGCAATGCCGATTTACTGGCTCTCAAAGTTGTTGCTTTTGATCTTACAGTTTCTGTATGTCGTACCTGACTTACAGCCAGTATTTGCTGTCATAGTGTTTATCAGATGGGGGGCTTGGGCTAAGGTTCTTGTTTCGTTGTACTTCATGGTAACGACTTGTAATACAGGCAGGCTCCAGCAATACAGTGGAATGGACATGGCCTTGGACTTGTACTTGGCCATCCTACTGACCTTCACAGTCCTGGCTCTTGTCCTCGCATCCATCTCCATGAGGCTGTGGGGAGCTGAGGGGGAGCGGCCCCAGGAGCCACCAGTGGCCAAACCAGGCCAGGAGAGCAGCCCTGTGGGCCAGGAGGCCAGGAGAGAGCGGCTGCTGGTGGGGGAGGTCACAGTGGTCAAGGAGGGGAAGGAGGTGGCTGCCAAGCAGTGGAAGGAAGTGGCGGGGGAGCCGAGTCCTGTGGCCAAGCCCAGCCCCACTGTAGCTGAGAGCATTCCCCAGCAGCTGCCCATCAAGCCCCGCGAGCCCGAGCCCCAGGAGGATGCAGGAGACCATGCAGCACTTCTCAGCGAGGCAGAGGAGGAAGACCTGGACTCAGAGGAGCTGGTGGTGAGAGAGCTGGGAAGCACAGCAGATACACCAACCCCAGTGACAAGTGCAGCAGTGTCATTTGAGAGTTCTGACTGTTTTAAATGGCATTTGGGTCCCCTTGAGACCTGTCTGCTGATTGTGATGGGGGTCACCATGTTGGCATGCATATGGAGTGTGCTCTACCCTGACCATTTATTCTGGTCCCGAGAGTTAAGCGGAGTTGGGTTTGGGCCTTGTCTGGGGTTAGATGATGATGTAGGAGGACCAAGAGATTATCTCCAGGGCTGGACAGTCATGAGCAGCAGGGTGTGTGGGACAGAACGGGAGAGTATCTAGTCCACTGGGCCTTCCCAGTACTTTGGAAGCATGGGAGATGGAAGGCAGCTGTATGGAGTAACCAAAGACAAGCTGCAGAAGCTGCTGAAGGGGAAGGTGAATTATTTTGAGCCTGGTGAGCCCATGACACTTCAAACCACCAGAGCAGGGATGAAACATACAGATGGACTCATGATTGAGGGGTGGACTTAGCAATGGACACTATTGCCCATGAGTGTGAACAGTGCACACAGCATCTCCTGCTCTGAAAGACTGTTACAAGAGATGGAGCCCGACATCATGGACCAGATGGACTCAGCAGCTTTATAAGGATTGGTCCGTGCACTAAGGAATGATCTCTCTCTCTCTCTCTCTCTTTCTGTCTGTGAAGGGAAGTTGTGAATGCTCCATCCCTGGCGGTGTTCAAGGCCAGGTTGGACAGAGCCATGGGTGGCATGGTTTAGTGGGAGGTGTCCCTGCCCATGGCAGGGGAGTTTGAACTAGATGATCATAAGGTCTTTTCCAACACTAACTATTCTATGATTCTATGATATATGAGATAAGAGTGATGGTATATTGGAAATGTGGGTTCTGAGCATGACGTGAATGGTATGGAATAAGGGGTGG
>JAOEHX010014808.1:0-17887 GCA_025448015.1 Bolborhynchus lineola | reverse complement strand
ATAGCTTTGGTTTTAAAAATTTCTTGAGGTAGCAAATAAAAACACCCTTTTCAACATGGCCATCTGTGACATGTTAATGCAAAAATAAAAACAAAAAAAAAAAAAAAAAAAAAAGAGAAAGCAACTTCAAAAGATAATGTCCTTAGATCTTTTAATTTTATTTTCGCCTAATTTTTGAGTCGTGTTTACTGAAATTGCGGCAGTGAAATCAATGGGAAAAATAACTCTAAATTTTAGCTGGTAAGTCAACATAGGGCTCTAAATAACTTGAAATGGATGTAACATTGTTGTACAGCGTTTGAATACATCAGTTAAATGATGCTTCATGTGGGCACTTGCAAATTCAAAAAGTTGTCCAACAGTTAAAAGACACATAAGAAGAAAGCAAGCCTGTTGAAGTTATTTTTGATTTTAATAACTCGGTGACATACTAAGGTTATTTTAAATGAGGTATTAATGCAATTGATTTGACAAGCAAGCTCAGAGGTACTTGTCTTTGTCATTGAAGTTATTTACAAAAACAATATCTTCTGTTTATCTCTTGCCTTCTTGCAAACATTCATGGCTTTCACTATCTATATTTCTCTACTTACCTGTATATATTTTGTAACACAGTACTGACTAGCTTTATATTGGAGAATAAATTCTGTCATCTGACATTATGCCCAGTAAAAGTTCCTTCCTAAAGCTCCAATATTTCTTAGACTGCTTTTCTAGACTTCATTTGGTAAACGTTGTTTTGCAGATGTAAGAGTTGGAAACTTATAATTGCAACAATATATATATGTGCAAAAGTTTACAAAGAGCTTTAATTGCAAATATAAATATATATATATGCAAAGTTAGCAAACAGCTTTAACTCTGACTTAGCGTTTTCTTGTAGGGTCCTACATTTTCCAAACATGGAGACACTGCCTGCATTCGTGTGGATAACTGGAAACTTGGCTGATGCCAAAATATTGGATATGATGCTCAGAAATAGAAACTTCGGAATTATTTTTTTCTTTTTTTTGCAAGCGAATAAGAAGAAAGCAATTTTAAATGGTGAGTGTGCTGAATATATGAAGAGATATTTAAGTATTTATTGTATTATAAAATAACATTATGCCACGTAAAATAATTTATTAGGACTTCGCGGTTTTATTTAAATTCTCTGAAGTTTCTTTCCATGACGGAAACCCTATCCTGAGATTCAATTAATTTAATTCCTAGTCAAGAATTCACTGAAATCAACAGATGTTTTTACTGAATAAAACCTGAGTAGCAATTGAATAAAAACTCCAGGAGGTATCCCAGTACTTATGAGGTACCAGATCATCCTGTCATTTCCAAGCAGCTTTTAGCTCTTGCATCATGCTTCTGTGAAGCTGGCCTGCTTTGCCATCAGCTGTTCTTCCCCAATGTCACTGGAGGAAAGTGATTTGCACTAGTTTTTGAGTGAGGAAAACTAAAAGCTACCACTCTGCTCCTGCAGCTTAGAGAGGGGAAGGGCTGAGGACTCTGAGGTGCTGTGGGGCTATGGGATTAGGGCAGTGGCCACAGTCCCACCTGAAGACAGGTAAAAAGGCAGTAAAACAACTGAATGATTTGAGTAAATCTGAAGGCTGTTGTATTTTTCTGGGTGTAAGGCAAGTGTTTTTCATAGCAGTGCTTGCCTTCTGAGGTACCACCTTTTGTTAATTAAAGGAATGCTTTATAATAGAGTAGCTGTCATAGATGATATTAATTGCTATCACCTTGATATCTTAATTAAATTATGCCATGGGCTATAAGTCCTTCAGTGCACCTTCATTTGAGATGCTTCATGTTTGTCAGTCACCATCATGAATGTGATTTTGTGGTTTGGGGTTTTTTTTCATTATCACCTACAAAACGCATGGCTTTATTAGGTGAGTCTAGGCTAGCAGGGCAAAGTCAGACATGGGCTGATTTTAACTACAAGAGATAAACAGGCTGAACAGGAAGATTTGTTGAGGTTCTTACTAGCTTTCATACAATAATGCTTATCTTCCTGCAGAACAGTTTAAGATAAATAATGTCACAATGGTGTTCAAATTGTGGTTTTTTTTTGTACTAGATAGCCCATGTTTGCCATTAAAAACGTGTTATATGCCAAAGATTATTCTAAACACCATATTTCTCATTCTGATATTCATTCCTGAATGAAGAGAGCTGAAGAGACTGACAGCACGTTTTCAGCTCACCTTGTGGTCCGAGACACAACTGTTCTGAAAATCATACGTTTTTGTAAAATATTTATAGTTCAGCTACATTAATAAGATTAATATCATGGTCTAAGCTAAACAGAGAAAGAAAAAAACAACAAACCAAAACCAACTTTCTGCTGGCTGCCAAATGTATTAATTATTGGCATTTGTTTACATATTTGCATTGCAGTAGCATGTCACTGAGTGGTCCAAGCCCACAGCCTGCTGAAGGGCATTGCCCAAACAGCGACAAAGACAAACTCTGCCTAGAGGCACTCCCCATCTTGACAACATTTTGACACGTCTGATTGTCAGTTTTATTATTTAGCTGATGGCCAGCTGCTCTTTTGTCATCATGACATGCTGTCTGGCATGTATTGGTCTTAAGCTTGGGTGTTTGCTTGTTGCATTGCCTTGGAGAAGGGGATGCAGACCAGCCACATCCTACACTCCTAAATCCTGAGTAGGAAAACTTCAGGAAGCAGTGCAAAGAATAACATGAAGGCAAGGCCGGAAATGCTTTTGGTGGTGTCACTGGCACTTGGGATGGACGGGTTTTCATGCTCCTCTTAACTTCCTCTAAAGACTGCAAATCTTTGGATGAATTTAAATTGAAGCAGATTTACTCCGAGACACTGAATTACATCAACAGTAGCAAGAGTCCGTAAGATGAAATTCTCCCATAAGAAATAGGAAGAAAAATAATGAAGGGACACATTGTGTTCAATGGGGAATGCCGTAAATAAATCAATTTCTTAATGATGAATAACTGTAAAGAATGACATTATTGCAATAAGTGAGATACCCCTCCAGTTATTTCAAATGAGGCCTTCTATCCCACTGTGTTTTATTGTTTGGAATTATTTTATTATTGGACTTCACTTCATGTAAAATTAATTATTCCTTATTATATCTGCATTAAAAAAAACCCCACCAATTATGAAGTCTGACATTTAAAATAATTCACCAACTGAGTTTAATTAAATTATGAACACAGAGAATGTTCTGCAAATAGAACTGCTGCTCTGAGAGCAGGCTGCAGCACGCTACAAGCATAGCATTAGTGGAAAAGTCAGAAATGACAGATGTGTACACTAGGCTTTGGAAACAAAACTTTTTGGAACTGGAGCAATACCAGTAATAATAATGAAATGTACGTGTGATCTTGTAGGACAATATAGCATTCATCCATAACAGCAGCACCCCAGACTGCAGTCTCCTTAGTGGTTTCACTCTTTGTATTTTCAAAAGGGCAGCTGCCATATAAGTCAGATCAATGATGAGAAGGCTGCATGATGGATTTATTTTGGGGTTTGAATGTTTAGTAGGGCAGATGAGTAAGAAGGGCTGGGGAAGGCTTACTTAATTTCTGCAATCATCCAAGACAAACAAAGTACTTGCAAGGACAATACAATTCCCTTCTTTTGATACAGTTGCCTTTTCAGTGTTAGGGGAAACTCATGCTTTTTTCGCACTTGAGTGACACAATGCAGAAGTTAGGAAGCAGATTCTGTGTTATATCCTTAAACTACTTCAGAGCTTGAGGAGAGATAATCTTTGCCCCCCTGGATGGTATCAATAGTTGCTGAATAAAAGTTCAGGAAAAAAGATATATTTGCCTTTTAATGCTGTGAAAATCTAGTTAAAATCTGGACTATATTGCTTACATTCTCATCTTTAATGAAATGTTATAGGAAATCTGCGTAAGTCAGGATAAAGTGGGAATAACTTCTGTGACTTCATTAAAGCTGCATTAGACAAAAAAAAAAAAAATAGGAAATGAAATACTCAAACATGTATTAGATTTTCCTGCAGTGTCCTTAATTAAAATCAATTTTTTTTCTGAAAAATTAAGACTTCAGAAGCTGAAAATTTTGATACTCATATGTGTAAACTAAATTACATTGTGGTTCCCTGACCAATCAGAACTGACGCTGGTACCATTATTGGGATTTTACTTGTCAAAGTGCCACAGAATGGTCTACTGCTTTCAGAAGTGAAAAGTGTCAGGGACAGAGGAGCACCACTCAGGCAACGCTTTTCATGGGAAGCATTTACTGACACATGCTGCTGCAAACCTTCTGGCCAGAGAATAAAATGTGAATTCTTTATTTACAGCTGAGACACTTTACTCCCCAAAGTAGCCTTCCTGAAGTCACTTCAACTATAATTGAGAGTTGATTGTGTGAACTACATGTGACGCTGTATAAATGGGATCAGTGATGGGAGCGTTGTGGAGTGCCTGCTTACAGGAATCCATCTCTAAGGCATGGCAATCCATACTCCTGTATTTCTACAGGTAGATTTTGGGGCGTGTTCTTGGTCAAGAAAGTAGTCTGAAAATAAAGTCACTGGGGGGAAGTCAAAAAGAGAGTATAACTAAATTTTGAAACCAGTTAGTGACAACTGTTGGCAACACCGGATAAAACTGAAATAGAGATGTGATAATGGTATGAAAAGTAAAAGGAGGAGTGTGAAGAACTGAGGTCATCGGAAATAAAAGGCAAAAAACAATTGAAGTTTAAAAAAGGCAACTTCTTTCTGCTTTTCGTCATCCTTAATCCTCAGTTGTTTCACATGATTCCTTTGACTATAAAAGCCAGGAAGCCACAGCCAGGTCTTTTTTTTCATAAATGGTAAGGTGATCCTGGGAGTCCTGCTGACTCTTGAAAATGACAATGCAGAAGCTATTCTGTTAATGCTGTCCTAGTTACTTGCTAGGAGTATGCAGAGGGTCCCACTTACTTACCAGGTATTATGAGCAAACCTCCTAGAGGCAGTTTACTCACTGGACTAAGTATCTTTCCAGGCAATGTTCTGGCTAAAAAGTAATTTTTCTACCCTTCTGCCTTTGATCCCTCTTCTTGGTTTTCTCAGGTATTTGGCTATGGCTCCTTTCCTTTTCCTAGAACATATTATAGCGAAAAGTACTTGTGCCTATCTCTCCTCATAACTCTGTCTAACAAATCATGCCATAGTCACTCTTTCATTTACAGTCCCAATTTCTTTATTTCAGGGCAACCATTTTAACAAGCAGCACAATGCACAGCATTTCGCCTATCATTAATCCTAGTACAGTGGATGTGCTCACATGGGAAAATCAGGAAATAACTACAATAGAAAAATGCCCATCTATGCCAGTGAGACTCTCTCTAGTGTTGGTAACATGAGCACTGAAAGTGTAGGGTAATAGGATCACACATGACTTGGAAGTTCCCAGAGGTCTTGGCTCCTCATTCCTACCTTTTTTAAATATGTGCTAACACAGTCCAAATAGCATAACTTTAATCAAAGACATAAATCATGCTTTCATTCTGCTGGGTGTGAGGCAAAGAAAGGAGTGTCAGGTCTGAGGGCAGCAGCCTATCTAAAGTCAGGAATTTTGCTCACAAGAAGAAAAGCGTAAGAAAATAGGTCTCTGTCTAAAGAAGGGTAAAGAAAATGAGATGGAAAAGTGCTAGATTACAAAAAAAGTGAATTAAATCTTTTTCCTATTGCTTAATTTCCTCTCATTCCTCCACCTTAGTGGACACTACGCTAAGTGACAAAAGAAGCAGTAAAGACCAAGACATGAACTTCTCATGCAGAACAGCCAGAAGTGCTACTTTGCAAGTCCTCTTTTTATCTTCCCTTTTCCCAAAAAGTCTAAAGATGCTGTCACAAAAAGTAAATGTTTATGAATCAGAAGTAAGCTCATAACAGAACTTGACCATAATTCATATTTATGGTTCACAATGTTGAGTAATTTTACTTAACATGCCATTTTTAAAACTAAATGCATGAGAATATGAAGGAGGAAAACTGTATGAGATATGGCAAATGCACTATGGAAGATTTGTAAGTTTCCACTGAAAAATACGCTGGTGCTCTGGTTCACTGACACTATTTTTCCAGCATTAGGCAGCTCTAGCAGGTAAGTGTCCTACAGAGTTTGACAAATAAGTCTACCTGGTGCCTCTGAAATATATTTTTTAAATGAGGGAAAGATCTCACAATTTAATATCAACTTACTGGATGGATCAGTATGTGGGCATGCACTAATCACCGCATTGAGATGGGTATCACTGCACAGAATCTTGTTTGGATGCAAAGATTTAGTAGTAAGTCAAAACTGGTTTATGTTAACTCTCTCTGTGGAGCTACTGTGTCATATCCATCACCACCACATTTAGTACTCTCTACTTGATGGTTTATCTCAGCCTAACTGCTAGAATGAAAAGGGTCCTCATATCCTCAGGACCTCTAAACCCTTTCTGACTGGAGCTGCTACTGGCTGCACTAAGAAGACTTGTAGGAAACAAAGCTCCTGTTGGTGATACTTCCATTCTTAATCCTTACTAAGATCTGGTATCAGGATCTAGTGATTTTTTTGAATTGAAAGTAAACATTTTTTTTCTACTTTACTAACCCAAATGACCAAAGACAAGCTTCATGTGTATTGCAAAGTTATACATAATCTTCTACCTTACTCATTATTATTCAAGCACTATATTGCAAGGCAATCCTAAATATTTAGAGCAATTATGATTGCTATGTTTTATTAGTTCTATCTTCTTTTTTTGTCAACTTTTCGGGACCTCATACTTTTGTTGTAAACAGTTGTTTATGATCTTATGTTTGGACAAAAAAAAGATGAAGAACAGGTCAGGAAACATGGACTGAGAGTCTATCTGGTTAATTAACATATTTCAGGGATACAGGAGATAAAAGAAAATCTATTGGTTCACGTTTGCCTTCATTCTTCATCAGGTCCAAGGATGACCTCTAATTTAACTTACACTTGAATTTATTCGTATATTCCTTTAAAGGATATACCGTTAAAACTTGCAGATACTAACTGAAACATTGTGGGTTTTTTTTTTTTCCCAAAACAGGCCTCAGGTTCCCGCTTTTGCCTCAAACTAACCAATATCTAGGAGAAACATCAAGTAATTCATTGCATTTGCCTGCAAAGCCTAGGTCACTCTGCTGTCAAAAGATTGACAGAATTTAAGGCATGACTGCCTGGATTTTTGCAGTTTGCATGACAAGTGCAGCAAGGATTCAGGTGGGCTCTTTCGTACATCATTTGTCTCACCTACACAAATCTGCCGACTGGCATTTTTCTGTATGCTTTTTAATTTCTTTTCCATTACTGTAATTACAAGAGGCACATCAGTGCCTAAGGCTACATTTACCTTCTTTAGACTCAGGCACTTTAAAACAAATGTCTGACTTATGCATTTTCTATTTTCTACCTTGGTATTAATGCAGACGTATGTCATGGCTTCTCGATGCGGCAGGTGTAGGTATCCTCACTTCTCAGTGGCCCTGCCTGGCCTTAGTTATGTCTGCAAATGTTGAAGCCTAACGGATATTTTCCCCACAGAAACCACAAGGTAAATGTAACAAGTAATCAATCTTCTGAGCAGCAATCAGGAAACCTCTTAACGAACATCTTACACAAACACAATAATTAATCTAAGCTATGGCCTGAATAGCAACTAATGAAATCAGCTTCAAATGGTGTGCCTACTGTACTCATTTCTTTACTGTCACAGTTCGGATGTTATATGCAATATAAACATATTGGTTTGTTTTGAAGAATACTAATTTCAGGAGAGAAAGGTGACACCAATGTTTGATGCAGATCAGGGTGTTTGTTCCTACGTGTTCAGACTAAAGCAAAACACAATGTCAATGTCAAAGCAGAACAAAAAGGATATATGCACTCAGAAACAAACAAACAAAAAACCCAAGCCATCAAACCTAACACAAAACACCCAGCCAATACAGTCCTCTAACCACAAAGCCTCAGACAAGCTGTTGTGGTCTGTGAACATCAAGTGGCAGAGACAGAGATGTGTTTGGGCACAGGTTCAATTTAGACAGTGTCAACTTAGCTCTCCTTTATTAATTAGGAAGCCATGTCAGTTTGAAAACCACAGGCTGATCCTTGGCCAGTGTAAGTCAGTCTAGTGCTATTTTACTCAGTTCAGTTTAGTATAACTAACACATTTTTTTTGAGACAATACATTTTCCTTTCTGAATTACTTTAAAATTTTACTAAGCGAGTGAATTTTGAAAGTCTCACTTACTTTTCCTTCATATAGGGCATTAAAAGTGGGCAGGAAGGTTTCATTCCCTAGTGGGCAGGCTGGGGGGATCTGTGCACAGTAACTTTTATATGATGGCACTGCAGAGGTGTGTTTAAATAAGAGCAAAATTGTTTTCCCTGAGGATTAAAAATATGCACCTATATTCCAGAAACACTTCTAGCAGTCTTTTCTTTTACACATACTTTCTTTTCACAAATCCTAACTGCTAAAATTAGTGTCAGAAGTCTAAAGAAATTTGGCTACAAATAAGTTTCTTCTTGGACAAATACAGGTGACTCTTACTGACTTTTAGTATCAGATATGCTTAAGGATGGGATTTACTTCATACTTTTATTTATTTCCCTTGCCTGTCATATCAAAATGATGGGGGGGAAAAAAAGAAATTCCTTGTCTTTTCCCCAGTGGTAGCTCAAAGTAGTTGAGATTGGGCAGATGTTCCCCAGGGAGTGTCAAGAAATGCTCCTCACGATGTTTCTCTCAAATGACACTGAAATTGTCTTATGAATCATTAGATCCATCACTTAAATTTAACTCTGCATTATGCGCATTATAGCAGGTATGTGAAAAGGTAGGGCTGGCCAAAGGATGGACAAGTATGTCAGGTTAAAGTTGAATAGCTAATTGTCAAGAAAGAAGTTGGTTTTTAATGACGACCTTGCTACTCACAAAGAAAGAGGATGAGAAGCAATGGAAAAAGAAGGGGAAAAAAACCCAAAAATGAATAGGGCTAGAGTGGAATACAAGAACAGGGATGTGCTAACAGTGATTAAAGAAACACCCTAGCACAACTAATAAAACTTAACTTTTATGAAGATTTTTCCTCATCTATAATTATTTTCAGCTATTCTCTGCACCGTCTCCAGACAGCTTGTGTTCGCTTCCTCTACCACGATTCAACACATTGATGTTTGACTTCTCCATACAGAGTGTAAGTAAAAAATATTTTCTTAACTTCTCAGCTGCTGAAAGAGCACCCGTTGCCATTTCCACAGTGGCCTACAATTTCTCTTTGCCAAAGAAGGAATCAGCAACTCCAAAATTCAATTTTACTCTTTTTTTGGTCCCCCATGCCACAGAAGATTCAATTCTTAGAAAGCAAGCCTCCTCCCTCCTTCCCTCTGTTTCCCCATCTTGCAATGCCTGGCCATTTCCTTTGGGTTCCTTCATGGCTGCTCTTATTTGCTAGCACCAGCAAGAGCATCTTCTGCCTCCTGACTCCTGCAGGCACAGTTCACATCCAGGTCCTGCTGTCCTAAGGAGCCCAGCAGCCACACTGTCCTTAGACAGCCTCCAGGATCTTCTCCTCCATGCTCAGAGGCATAAGGCAGGCAGATGGGCTCTCAGATGGTGACAGGGACAGCAAGGCACAGGATGTGCAGAAGCATCCCTTGTAAAGAATGAACAAGAACACACTGCAAAAGGGGGGTCAGGCAGTTTCCAGTCGTGCTTTGAAGAAGACAGAAATTGTAGTTCATGAAGGAGTTTAAGATTTCAAAGCCCAGGATCTGAGTTGGACATCAAATGGAAAAGTTTAAAATTTTCCTCGAAAGAAAATTTCCACTAAGAATACAAATAATAATTTCTGCACCTGGCATGTAAATCATCAAACACCTTTACATAAAGCAATTTTTTTTTCTTTTTTTTTTGGGGGGGGGGGTGTTGAAAAAAAAAGGAAAATAAAATGGGATGCACAGAGGTGAAGAATGAAGTACCCTCCCCATCCCCCCAAGATCTGCAGACTATCTCTAACCAGTTCAGTTGCTATGCTATAAATAAGTAGACTAAGCATGTTAAGGGCATCCCTGCTGAAATGTAAAATGCAAGAGCTGAGAAGCTAGCCAAGCTGTATGAAAGCATACCAGCTGGGCTGGGACAGGAAAAGAGGAAAGTCAGGACCTCTGAAAAGAAAGAGGATCAATATAAAAATCTTGAGAGGAATGAATTCAAGTCCTATGGAGAAACAGAAAACTACCTTAGGTGAACAGTCAGAAGCAGCTGCCTGTTCTAAAAATAATAGTGCTTGCTCTTTTGCTCAAGTTTCTTTTTCCTTTTATTTTTTTCTTCACATTTCCTTTTCTTCTCTCCTTTCTCTTGATTGATAACAAGAAATGCATGTTGATTTGTTTATTGGTCGGGTTTTTTGGGCTGGTTTGGGTTTTTTCTTTTTGCTATTGCAAAACTGATGAAATCTGGCAAGAGCAAAAAGGCTTCAAAAACAGAAGATTAAAAATGTTGAAGTATATTCAGCAGCGGGGGAGCTGACCCAAAACTTCAGGTAGCAAGTTCATGCAGGTGTCACCCTTGAAGTTCAGATGGATCAACATTTCAAGTGAATTTTCTCCAAGGTTTTTTGAGAGAAAGGTAAGAAAGAAGGCAATAAAATGGCAAGAAAGTTTTCAAGGTTCCTTTGTGCAAGCAGACTGCTGTGCAGCTCAGCTTGGCTGAAGAGCTATGCAAATAGTTTACATTTTTTTCTTTCTGCAACTTTCTCAATTAAAAATGGTTTACTAATTATAGGAAATTAGTGAGAAAACTCACTAACTAGTAGTCTTCCCCTCTGAGAAATGGGTTGCTTTCCCTAGCTTTTGGCATCAAGAGAGCTCCAGTACCAATGCTGGGCTAGGTACGAGGTGCAGAGGGAAGGAGAGGAAGCACAAAGCTCACCCCATCTTTATCCTTAGCTCTTCCATCTCTCTGCCCTTCTGAAGCTTGGATTTTGTCTAAATGCTTTGATAACCCTTACCATGGTGGGGCCTGGATAACTGGGACCCTTCCTGGAACGTACTAATGCTGATAAAGAAAATGGGAGCAAACCTGTACTAATTCTGCTAAAGACACAGATGTTAGTCTGGATTTAACTTGCACAAATTAGGGCAGAGTGCAGACCTGCGCAGCTGGAGAATAGTAACTTCTGTGCGAAAGGCAGTGTCGTGTAAACCTAAGATCTGTAAAGTCTTTTCATTCAAATCCTTACCTCTAAGGAATCTTTGTATTTTCAACTTAGTTACAGCTATGATGCGCAATGAGATATGATGCATGCTAAAGACCTCAGCTATCAATTAGTAATAGGCAGGAATGAAAGATGAATATCTAATGCATGACTGATAGGGTCTCCAGTGAGAATGGCTGGGTATTTTAAGCTCATGCCTGCGTTTCTGGGGGAGACACAGTGAGCTGCTTGATGCCCACAGCAGCTGGCACTGAACAGTTGGCAGCTTCTTCATCTCCCTCTCAGGAGAGTGCCCGCTTTACACCAGGGTTTAGTTTCATGTTTAAATCTCACACAGAACCTGCCATGGAGAATGACACTGATGGTTGGGGAAGAGACATTCAGTAAAGGCACCCATGTCAGATGCGTTGAGAAAGAAATGTTGCCTGTGTGGCTCTAGTGCCCGCTCAGAAATAGGTTAAACCTCCTGGCTATGGCCACCCATGGTTTCGGTGGGGCTTGGGGGGCACAGGTGCTGGCAGGGCAAGGGGAATCTGTCCCTAGCCCCTGCACAGAAGCACAAGGTGGCAGGAGCATTGTGGGCAGGGCTGCTTTCCCACCTCCCCACACCTTTCTTACCAAGCACCTCTGTTCAGAGATAATGTTACTATCTAAGGGGCCTTAATGCTCTGAACATGGCGAAAGTAACTGCATGTCATAGACCTATTGATAATCAAAATCCTTAGGTAGATAGATATCCTTTTAAGTAAATATCTCACATAATGTTTAAACGCCTGAAATGGAGACCAGTAAAGCTTTTCCATTAAGAATTGTTTTTGAGAAACACTTCATT
Source organism: Bolborhynchus lineola (assembly GCA_025448015.1). Taxonomy (NCBI): domain Eukaryota; kingdom Metazoa; phylum Chordata; class Aves; order Psittaciformes; family Psittacidae; genus Bolborhynchus; species Bolborhynchus lineola. Next base: position 5,800 of record JAOEHX010014808.1, on the reverse strand, counting down.
ACCAAAAGCCAAAAGCCAGAAAGATTGTGTTCTGTGTATCTGTATCAGCAGCTAACACATGCAGTACAAATATATCTGTTTTATTTACAAGCCACCTAAAGCTCTATCAGCACGAGCGGCAAACCAGACAATCTTATCAGCAAAACTGCTTTGACACCAAGCTGCTTTTCTCATAGATAAAGTTTTCCTGGATTTTGACAGGTTCTGCAATGAGAAGTGGAGAAACGTGCAGGATGGCATACAAGCTCTCCACAAACAAGCTCACAGAAGCAGCCTGTGCTAAACATGGGAGCTGCTGGCACACTCTTAACCTTGTCACCAACAGCTGTGAAATTATTCTTTCTTTTCAGATCTTGAAAAAAACAAGAACCATAGATTTATTTTTTTCCCAAAAAACTTCCAGAAACAGTAATACGACCTTCTGCGGAATGGTATAGAAAATGAAGAGAGATAATGGGTCCTCTGAAACAATGGATCAATGGGGGGAATGGAAACAGAATTTGTCAGTGAAAACTTCTCTCACATAACCCATCATCCTGATAAAATTTGCGCCTGCTCCGTTATAGAATAAATTGCTTATCATTCTGTGGCAGGACAGTGGCAGTAGTGTGCACTGCAGTATTTAATGGGAGCACGCAACTTGGGATATTTTGAGCTCAGCAATTTGTATAAGCAAAGAGCCCAATCCTGTGCATGAGCGACTCTGGAGCAATGGCGGAAGCAGGGAAGCAGAAGAAGGAATCGCCTAACTTCCATGTGTCCTCATGCCTTCTGGGTGGAAAAGAAATAAATGAGAGATAAACTGGCTGCACATGCCACCAGCCAGACAGCTGGCACCATGGCCTTAGTGGGGCACTGCCACCTGGCTTTTCGGTTTGCTGGTCAAGTTAAAGACCCTGATGATTGTGAAGAAGAAAACATGCTTTTGTTCCTCTCTGACAATCTAACACACCTTTTGAAAGATGTTTTGGAAAGTGTGTATCATGCAGCTGAGGGGTTTTAAGCATGGTATGTTGAATTTGATGGCGGTTAATAAAAACACCAAAGGTAACCAGAGCTGGGTTAATGTACAGTATCTTGGATTACAGGTATTAGTCATATCATTGTGCTAAAACCTGAAGAGTTACGCTTGTATAATACCTAATATTATGGTTACAGAGCATCAGCAGCAAAAGTACAAGTATTGTTTGAGTGGTGGAACAGCTTGAACCTCAACAACAGGGATGCAGCAAACACACCTTGGTGAAGCACCAACTCGAAAGCCATTGCTCTGCCTTTTTAATCCTGAGCAACCCAAGTCCAGGACAGAACACCACCAGAGCCTGTTTTCATTCAGCAAAGCAGCTGCAACCCCACCACCATGTTTGACATCCCTGTTATCCATGGGTCATAAGGGGACAGCTCCTATTACCCTTTTGGTGGTGAGATTTCTTGGGAAAGAAGTTCTATTAAGATGTAGATACATTATTAACACAGGATTTGGTTAAAACCTTTGTCCTACACTGGCTGTGACTTATCTTTTTAATCTAGAGATGAATACAGCTGAGAGTATTCTACCTAATGTTCCACCTTACATGAAAAGAGATTCCCAAGTCCCATGGGAACTTTGCCTTTTATTTCAGTGTAGTCCAGATCACTGTTTCTCTTGAATGGATGCAATTTCCATACAGCTAATCATGGTCACTCTTATTCATAATTTCTGGTTTTGTGCTGGGAAGTCTCAGTTGAGAGTGAAATGCTATTATTTCAGACACTGCCTGGATTCATTTATCACTGCAGAGACAGAGCCATAAAGCAACCGTGAGAAACCCACCAGAGGCACTTATAACAGGGAGATGGGGAAATACGGCGAGGTTTGCTGATAGCAGCTTGCAATCTAGCAAGAAACAGAAAAAAAAGAAATTTCCAGACACCCAATTCAGCAATTCAGTTGTCAGGTTGAAGTCTCAAGAAATCTTAAATTAATGAAAAGCAAGTTACTACCTGAATCTCTCATCTTGTGAATTGCTAACTTCCCTGCAATGATTATATTCTATCTAGTGAGGTTTCTGTTTGTTTTGTTAGTTTTGTTTGTTCAGGTTGTTTATTTGTTTGTTTTTGTCACAGCCATTCACTCACTCATAAAGAATAAAACATTAATTAGAAAATTTATATTCATTAGAAAATGCACAAAGCTCGAAAGGATGTTTCTGTTTTTGAGATGCATGTATTTAACCCTTATCTTGATTTCTCTAAGCAACTGAAGTGTGATATTACTGTAATGATAGTGATGAATTACAGTGTGATATTATCTGGTAGGTAAGTCTAAATGGAAAGCTTGAGAAAATCCAATAGGTAAATAGGGGGAAAAGTATTTGATTCTGAAAAAAGGCTAGTAAGGTTTCAAATCTTCCCATACCTATATAGCCTATTAAGTATAGCTCTATGTCCACATGTATCAAATACAGTGTAGTGCACTTGATTATTTTAACTAATATGGTGAGTATAGTAAATTAAGTAACTAATATTATTTTCCAATCTGAAAATAAAAAGATGCATCTGCTAAAAATTGTTAGAGCCTACACTAATATAAAGTCTTCTGCACAATTTCTTAGCTGTCAACTTCCAGCAAAGCCAGAGCCCTCTGGGAATCAGAAATACTTCATGCTTTGAAAATCTTTATGAATCCACTGTGAAAAGAAGTTAGTGCCCTGGTTTTTCTTCGGTTTGTATGGTGACATGATAAAACAAATAAGCAAAACACCTCTCAGATTTATCTGTCTTTGGTTATCCCAGTGAGTTTTTACCAGTTATTGCCATAGATAAAACCGCAAATTACTAGGAAAGGATTAAAGGATTTTTTTCTCTGTTTTTCCCCCTTCTGTCATCTATACACGGAGCGGTACTTTGGGCATAACTCATTTCACTGTTGCCAGTGCAGGTCTGCCTGCTGGTTAGTCAGTCTGCTTTTCTGGCATGGGGAATCAGAAACAAACATGAGGAAATAAATACAGGGAAAAAATCATTTTAGAGTCATGGAAATTGCTGAGAGGATTAGGCAGGCACCATGGCTAAAACCATTTTTGCCTTTTTAAAAAGATAATGTTTCAATTGGATACTGTCACTTCAAAACAAAGCAAGGTAACATTTCCTTGAAGAATACAGTAATTTCTTAAAAGGTTAGCCTTAGAGTTTATTTAGATGTTGCTTTTTCATAACTGGAATAATTCATAGTAGAGAGATAATGTGTTGAAAGGTTCATGGTTAGTGGTAAATACAATCTTGCTCTCCCCACTCTGTCATTTATATAGTGAAGCTGGCTGGGCTTCCAGCTCTTCTGTCCAAGAATACATTAGCAATTCATCAAAAGAGAAAATGTCATTATACACGGAAGCCCAGGGAATTATTTTGCATTTGATGTTCAGCTCTGATAGCATTATTATTGATTTAAATATTCTCCAGGATAATATGGGCTAGACACAAAAGATCATCGTATTTTTGAACTTATAGTAATCCTGAGTTGCCTAAATACTGATGGCTTTAATAAAATTGAATATACAGCCCCCTCAGGTCAGATTTCTAGCCTGTTAACTAATGAACTTCATCAGAAACTCCCAGACTAAAGTGTAATTTCTGAAATATCTAAGAATGGAATTCTAAAATTGCTGTACCCATATGCGATATACCAAAAAAGCCAGGAATTCTTTAAGGCAAAAATCTGGTTTAGGTCAAAGTAGTGAAAGTGAGGAATGAAACATTTCCTCATGTTACCTGTCTCAAGTTAAGAAAGCACAGTGAGGTCAGCACAGAGAGGTCATGCACAATCACAGCTCAGCCTCCCTGAGGGAGTGAGACCAGGTCTCCTTCGGAGCACAAACAGCTACTGCCTCCATTAAAACCTTCCATTTTTATGAGAACAAACAAGAGAAGATCAAACAGGGAGAGAAGAAACTCAATACTTTCGGCTTAAGGTAAAAAGGCTTTTCACTCCACTCCTTAAAAATGCAAGTTTGTGCTTTATTTAAGGCACAAAAACTATCTGGCTTAAGTGCTGGGTGTACAGATGGAAGTTACACAAGCGCTGGGGCTCCTGGGCCGTAATAAAGGTCTGAATGACAGACATCATGTGTCTCAGACCCAACCTAACATGACCTGCAGTGGAGGGTGCACATGGCCACAGAATCTTTGGAGACTGGTTGCTGCGGGCTTGGTGGTCTGAATGCACTAGAGTTATTGTTGATATGAATAGTCTAGAAGGAGTAAATTGCAAGTGCACAAAACGGCATCCCAAGCTGCTTCAGGAAGCTTATAGTGTTGCAGAAAATAAGGACTCATGGATAGCTTTTTGTCCTCTCAAATAATAAACAGCATAAGTCATTGCCTGAATGTGAAAGAGACTTGGCAGGAGACTGGGCCACAAAACAGTTTTGACAGCAGTTAGCAAGATGTCCAGAAGAAAGATGGGGAATTGTTTCTGCAGCTAGTAAGACAATATATTCTGCCATAGGTGGGACAGGTAGGGCTACAGCTGGCAGGAATTTAAGGCTGCATATGGATTTAAATCAACACAGCTGCTGAAGGAATCAGGGGAAAGGAAGCAAAAAAGGTCTTATGGTTTCAAGTGGGCATATCTATGAGAGAGGCAGCTGGGGTGTTTCCACAAGGTCAAGATAAAACAAGTGAGGGTGAGGACCTGATATAATCATACACAAGTCTGCTATTCCATGATTAGTCTGTTTTTAAATAGCGTTGGATAAAGGGGAAAACCAATGCTGAAAGAGTTTGACCTCACTCTGTAAATGCCAAAACAAGAAGCAAAAAGAAAAAACCCAAATAAACCAAACAAAGAAGCAGCTTTGTTTAGACAAATGTACCCATCCAAAACTAACAGAAATTAAGTGCTGCCAAGCCAGACGCAATGACCCTTCCAGGTCATGAAAGGCTTTGACATCTACTCCTTAGTAACTCTGGCTAGTGAGATGTAAGTCACAGCCCCTCCCTGGAGGTAAGAAACCAGTAGTGGAGCTGGCACATCAGGCTTAAGTGCAAAATTCATCAGCTTTGCTAACCACACTGGCAGCTGCATTTAAGTTAAACCAGAGAACCTCAGGCTAAAGCAATGGGTGAGTCCTCTCTCTGGCCTCTGCAGAGGGGAAATGGACAGTAACCACAGCAAGGATGGAGAGGAGACAACAGCAAAAGACATATCTTGAACCATGTGGTAAACACATAAAGATTTTAAAGATGCTTGAATCATCAGATTCAGGGGAACAAGAAAACCTCCAGAGGTGACGACCAGTAGAGAGGACAATAGCAAGAAATGCTCTAAGATTGCCACATCTTCTCCAGATGTTTCTCCAGATCAACTTTTGCTTCATTAGAAGGCATGTTCTAGCTTCAGCATCCATTCATGAAAGTGATGGAGTCTATCTCACCTTTACCAGCAATGAAGGAGGACTGTGGTCCCAAGAGAAGAGAAGATAGGACATGAAATGCAGACTACTGCTGTTTTCTAGTCCCTGATGGCATAGCTCAGCTTTGTCACATGTAGCTGTTGACAGGTTACAATTATTTTCTGTTTTCTTTCATTCTCACTTACAGTGGACAAGTTTTATTATAAGAACTAACTTGTTTTTGCCACATTGGTAATTGCACACATAACTGCCCACATGCTATATAAAAATTCAGTGAGCCTATACCTAGAAAAACACATATGTGTGGGCTAGGGAGTGGGCTGAGGACAGGTACAAATAGCATGATTTAGTTTGCTTCTCTGAATGTTAAGCATCTATGTGTTATTCTAAGATACCTATTTATTTAC
>JAOEHX010014805.1:13406-28192 GCA_025448015.1 Bolborhynchus lineola | reverse complement strand
AAATCAGAATTTGGTCTCAAGGCAAGATGTCCTTCCATGCTCTTATCACTCTCATGAAGGTACGTGAATGTAAATATGGTGAGTGGCCGTATCAGATCTGGTAACACAATGATCTATGCTGTGGTTAACAGAGGGGAAAGTTCACTGCTTCTAACATTTTCTTGCAAACAAATATTTTGTTTCAGACTACTCTTTGATATCTTGATCTGACCTAAGATATGCTGGAGGCTTGAACGATACACATGTAAGCCCTATCAGGGACATTCAAGACATGAAATGTGTTGCATTTCTCTGTGAACAGGGTGACTGAGGCAGCACAGACACTGTGATGGTCCGTGGGGGCTGAGTGAGACAAACAGAGCCTGGAGGAGGGATGTATAGATGTATATAGGTTGGGGGGACATGGAGGCAGTGGGGGGATGCACGGGGGTGGCAGGAGCCTGCGGATGGTGTGAGAGCAGTGCAGAAAGAGGAATGAGAACCTTCCTCACCTGTCTGACGCTTTCAGCATAATTAGGATCACATAAATGCCAGTGCTGTTAACAACCATGGTGATGACTGTTGTATCAGACCTCCCCGCCCCTCGCCACTTGCCTCCCAGGTGTTTGCACTTACATATCACTTCCTATTAAAATGGTCTGCAGCAAGTGCTGGGGGAGTCAGAGCTGGATGATGGAGTTGAATTAGTTTGAATACCTGAATAAGTTTTAGATCTTGGACTGACAGCCTGTTCATATACATTTTAAATGCCCAGCAGCAGCTGCATAATTTGCTTTACCCAGGCAGAGCTGTTCGCAGCAGCATGGCAAGGCTGTACCTGGCTGCTGCTTGCTTTTAACCTCAATGGCCCCAGGATTGCTTCCTTGTAGGGGTGCTTTGATAGACACAAACTCAAATGGTGTAACTACAGATAATCAATTTGTACTTGTTCTTTTAATTTTTTTTTTATTTGAGAGAATTGAGAGCCCTGAAATCAGTCTCAGGTACAGAGTTGCTTCAGATACATCTGGAAGGGTCTCTACTGTGCTAAGCAGAAAAGGAAACAGCATATATTCTGATTTATTGTGATTCTGCCTCATCCTGCACAGCACAAACATGATTGTGAGGAGCAGAAAGTTTCATAAAGGCCTCTGTGTATCTTGCTCTGAAATCTGGTATCAGGAGATGAAACGAAGACAGAGCAAGCAGAACTTGAAGAAACATTTAATAATTTATGATATACTTGGCACTTGTATAGCACCTTTCATCCATGGTTTTTAAAAGACTTCAGAGATGTCAATAAATGATAAAACATAATGATGTCTGATTATAATATAGCCATTTTCCATGTCCATAAACAGGAAGAAAATGCATTCCTAGCAAGATGAATTGTTTTACCTATAACCATAAAAAGGAGTCTGTAAGAAAGTGGGACATAAAAGCAGAAATCTTTGTTTCCATCTCTTCCTTGTAAACTTTCTGCAGAAATTTATAGCTTTAGGGATAAGAATTATTTCATACCTTACCAAAAATACCTGTTTGACTGGCATTTATTATCTACAGTGCTTGTAAGGCCTCCTACACATGGTGTATGTTTGCCCTCCTGCTTGGTAGCCTGCCAGCAGAAAGGGTTTTACCTCTGAATAAAGCAGCAATGCAAAGCCTCTGACACTGTGATTAGGCTCATCTGCAAATGTTTTCTATATGTTACCAATAACTAAGATATTGCCTGTAGAGTCTTTTCCCTCCAGATGCAAAACAGATGATGGATGGCTGTGAAAATTAGACCCACCGTAACCTCAGTCTCCCCTAGAGTTCTGGTTTGTTTTAAAGATCACATTATTTCCCTCTATCTGAAGTACATACGGGCAAGTGTTTAAGGTATTGAAGCCAAAATTTCCAGCACATTTTTCAACTTGCAGACAGGAGTTTAGGCTTTAATAAGGCATAAAACAAAACAGAGGAAGGCTGAGAGGCTCAGTGTATGGCACGGCGAAGCAATGCACACTACCCACAGTGACTGGTCTTATTCACCTAGTGCTGCTGCGTCCTGTGGAAATGCCCCATAACTGATGACAAGTACAACAGTAGTTCATCAAGTGTCAATGCAGTGAATGTAGCTGTGGAGGTGATTCTATGGAGGTTCAGAAAAGATCCAAATGGCCTTCAGTGAGATTTTGGACTTTTTTTTTTTAGCTTAGGGTAATCCTTCACCCTAAGCAGAGGATAACAAAGCCACCTGACTGGGGCTCGTGCATACTTCTAATGCACATCATATTAAATGAAAATGCAGAAATTAAATGGAGCTATTCAGAAGGTAAATTCCTTAATGCATAAGGGTCTTCAAAGGAGAATGTAACATGCAGTACTTACCATTAAAAACTTTTTTATTTGCAGTGCTTACCACACAGTGGCATCTGAGATGATATTTTGATAAACTATTCTAAACAGATGGGTTAACTGTGGTTTCTTAGAAAATGCATGGGTTTTAATTGCAGTAACATTACCTGGATTAACGGACATGGTAGGATGTGGGTGAATGCTAATTTGTACTTAAGGCTGTCCAATATTTTCCACTTCAAGAAGCTGTTTGCTGCTGTTTATAGTATCACCAGGCTTTGTCCAGGAGGAATGCAGGGGCCTCGGCTAGGTGGGTGTTTCAAACCCGTGTTGCTTCTGAAGGGCCAAGAGCAATGGCTTGTGCAGTCACAGTGAGGCAGCTTCTCCCTGCCCAATCCAAAAGCCTCTTCTCGTTTTGAAGTTTCAGACGTGCTTTGCAATAGCTCAAGCTTTTGAAATGTGGTGGGAGAGTTAGGCTGGTGGTAGCCCAGTGAAAATTGTTTGCTTTGGCTGAAGCATACACTCTAAGACTTATGTAAATATATGATCCAAGGAAGTTTGTCAGCATCTGACAACAAATATTCTTGATGATCTCCTATGAAGACAGACAAGCTAACCGTGCATTTTACCATGTATCTTTGCACTCCACTTTTGCTTTCCTGGAAGCTTGCCTCTCTTCCTTTATGTGTTATTTGGCTCAATTCTTGCTTCACCTACAGAAGCTGCCTTTTTTTTTTCTATCAGACACAGGGTACTAAAAGATACATACAAATATACAAATTGGTCCGGGGACATGGGCTTATCTTGGCCAGCCGGCACTGCTGGCCAGCTCAGCTCGCCTGGCCTGTGTTACAGCTGCCCAGCATTTCCTCTCTGGTGGAGCCAGGGTCACAGCAGGGACCAAAAACATCCTGAGACAAGAGGAAGGAGGAAAAGAATGTGGTCCAGCTCCAAGTTCTTGGGACTGAAGATCTTCCAGGCCTCCTTGGCAGAAGTGCCAGTTGGGGATAGCAGGCAACCTCCTCCTCTGCCCTGGCACCGAGGCACAAGGCTTACCATCACACACAGCAGCAAAGGAGAGCAGGAAAAGAAAGACACTGGCATACGCGTTATGCTGGTCATGCAGACAGCTGGCTGGCATTTCATCTGTAGGACCTTCCCAGCTCTTTCTAGCCAGGAGCACAGAGCAGCCTGGGAAGGGGACAGCAGCTGAAATAGTAGTGCATGGTAGCAGCCATTCCATTCTGGCACTAGCTGCCACTTAAAATGAATATGAACCCATACAAACCCTCCACAAATAAACAGAGGGAAAGCCTAACTGAAGATCATCCATGCTACTTTGACAGCAACATTACAGTTGATGGCTGATTAGGGAGGTAGCTCAAGGAAGCCCAACTATAATCAAGTGTCTAATTGCTCCTGGCCAACCGTAGGCCCCTGGGCAGGAGGCAGCTGGCTGCCTGCAGTCCTTATTCCCTGGAGGAGAAGGGGAAAAAACTCTGCTGGCTCTGTGGGCTTTCTGTCTTTGGCACAATTTGGAAACAAATCACTCATCATTTTTATAGCTGTAAATGTTACACTCCTTTTATGACTTTTTTTTCCCTTTGCGTGAGGCAACCTTTAATTAGCTGCATGAGTAAGACCACACCATCTCGTTTAAATGACTTTCATTCTAGCTTCATAAGGTTATTTCTTTTGTGGGAAGCTAGCAGGTTTTTCAGCCCCATCTACTCCTATCGACCGCTTAGAAGAGCCTACTGCTGCCTCTCCCCCACACCATCTGAGACATTTTGTCTATGACCATGGCCTTTGCACTTAATTCCTGAGGGAGCAGTGAGGTCTCTGAGACCCCCAGGCACCTTGCTGTGCTTTACTGCAGCAGCAATGCTGCTCTCTGGGGCAGAAACCCCCTCCTGCACCCTTCATACCCAGGCTGCGGGACTGGGGCAGCTCCCTGCTGCCATCCCAAGCAGCCCTTTGCTTTTTAATAAGGACATGTGGAGCTAAAAAAGGTGCAAAGGGTACTTTTGGCCAGATTTTCTACAGCTGTCAAACCTCACTTTCAGAGGGATATCAAGTGGAGAGGAGGGGGAAAGAACTGGCCATCATCAGCTCCTGAAAAACAAACTTCACAAATTACCACTGCCGTGAACAAGTTGCTGTACCAAGAACTGAATGTAAGCAGGTTTATACTATTGAGCTGAATATTGTTTTTTAATATGTATAAAATATATGTAGTATAAATGTAATACATCCTATATATCATACATGTAAATTATATACAGATTTGTACCTATAGGAGCTTTATGGTCAAAGTGCTGCAGGGTGGTTTCTGACAGCAGACACCTCACAGTGTGGGAGGCATCCCCTTTGCCTACTTGTCTCTTGGCAGTGGTACATCCTGTGAACTCTGGCAGGGTGGAGGGCAGAGCAGGAGCTGTGGGGCACACGAGATCTGGTACCCAGCCTGTCACCCCTAGGTGGAAGCGCACCTCTCCAGGCAAGGCAGTGAGGTGCTCTGTGGTCACCCCTGGAGCGATCTAGTACACTCATCCCCCCAGGCTGCATATGGCTTTCCTTCCCTGCTCTCATGCCAGCAGCTTTCCTCTTCATTCTTCTTCTACTCTATGGGAAGGGGCATTTTTTTTTCCTGGTTCCTTTTGCTTGAAACAGAAATGACTGTGTGTCTGCCCTTTTTGGAAATTCTTGACAAAAGAGGATTCTTTTCCTTTGAAACCCCCTTCCTTTTTAATCTGTTTCTACCACCTGAATGCAGGATCAGGAGCTGTGCCTTTCCTTAAACAGGCCAGTTAAACTGGGCAATTCAGAGGAGAATGTGCGCGACAGTGACCCAGGACCTTGTGATCACCTATTGTCCCTGCTGCTGGTTTGCAGGTAGCCTGGGACAAAATGGCTTCAGTCCTCACTTTACCTGTTCATAAAATGGGTCATCTAGCCTATTTTCCTTCCTCAAAGTAGTCCCAGTTGGGCAGGTAGCAAGATAAGAAGAAGAGAGAAAAGAAGGATTTAAAAAGGAACAGCCTGACTCAACCTCCTTTTGAAATACATGATGGTTCCCTCCATTCTCCAAATCAGGTTGCAAAGCACCTGTGGATGCCCACAGACTTCCAGGCTTTTGTGCAATCACCACAGAGCACTGCCAGTGCCCTTGCTGGTGGCTGCTCCTTGCACTCACAGTCGCCCCCCTCCTGCAGTGCTCACAGCACCTGCCTGTTGCAGCACCAGCCACAGGAGTGGTGACTTAACCTCCCCTGTCCCATGGGGTAAAGGTCCCACAGACACGCCGATGGACTTGATCGTGACTGAAGTACTCGCAGTGTATAGAAGAATGGGGAGACATGATGCTAGAGCACTAACTGGGTGATCAGCACTAATGGGACAGCTTTTCATTTCCTGTTTTAAAGCAATGGGGAAAGGGAATGTGCATCTTTGTCTAGGTCAAGGGGGAATTTATCTTTTCTCTTACACAATACAGTCACAGAATCCAAAGGTGATATATTTGGTTTTATTGCTTTTAGGCCAATTCTGATAATGAGTAAGGTCCTTCCCAGCACTGTAGCAGATAGTAGTTCGATCTTCAGGTAGATTTGTGTTTTGTACCCTCGTTAAAAGCTTAAGATGAGCAAAACCCCTACTGAGTTACATGTGTTATACAAAATGGCATGTTCATTAAAAAGCAAGTACTTGGGAGACCATTTAGTCTTCCGCCAGTCTGTCTAATGCATTTCATACTCTGTGTTCAAGTGTCAGACAAGATCTTTTATCATTTGTGATTATGGGTGAGACTGGCTTCTGGACAGTCTAAATAAGCTATGTGGTGAGCTGGTTACACTGGGGGACAGAGCCAAAGCCCCAGCATGATGGGCTGACAAGCTCACCACTCTTGTCCTTCTCAGAAAGCCCCTGCCTGAAAGTCAGGTTTTGCTGCATTGGCTAATATTTAGTATGACTTCCATTAGTAAGTGTCTTTGTCTGTACAGGGTTTTTAATCTCTGAAGGCACACAGGGGCTTGGAGTTATTTAGGAAAGAGTTAACGTATAAATATTAGTTAAGAGATATTTAAATGTACAAGTTACACTAGAGGAGAGTTATTTGAAAGTAGATGTCAATTTTTTACATCTTCAGTAACTGGGCACCCAGAATAAGCAGCGTAGGACAGTAGGGTAGCGGGATGCACTTCTACTCAGGAAGAGCTTATATAAGCATAGCGCATCTATGTGGGCTTGATTACCTTCTGATCCTGATGAAATCTCATTTAAATGTACTTTATTCCTGTCAGTACAGCAGAGCCAGTACAGAAGAGGATGAGCAAACAGGCTGCAATGGCCAAGCCCCTTTCCTCTACCCTTGGTGTTTTTGATATGTCCATGAGGACACCTGGTGAGTGCCACACAGGGTAACTGATAGGTCCGCACAGGCACATGAACAAGGACAGTGAAAGCAAGTCCCAAGTCTTCAATTTACCTTCATTGGCAAGCACTGCTTGATTCCTGTAGGGTTTCCTGGCTTCAGGGGTGGTTGTTCTTATGAAGGGTGCATGGCCGTCTGCTCTGGGTTGGGTTGGAAGAAGCCATTCTTAACGCAGTTAGCATGTTTTCTTCAGGAGGGGATGTGGAGCCCTGCCCAGAAAAGCTGTCATTTGGGCCTGGTTTTAAGACCAGAGCTCACTGGACAATACCATGCTTAACGTTAAGTGCTTCCCTGGGTCATCACCTGTGTTGCTGGCAGGAATGCACTCCAGCTCTTCCAGGGTGCACAACTGGATCCACATGCCATTCCCTCCTTTGCCCCTGGTCACCCTGCTGAATTCAGTAGTTCCCCTAAGTTCACATTTCTGCACTGACAGTAAATATCAGTCCTTAATCCATCCGCTGCTTGGGCTGTGCTGTTCTTATAAAGATGAGTTAACATCTTAGGACTTTGTTCTGTGTTTTTTTCAGCATTTGTTACCTGCAGGACAGAAACCCTCCGGGAACTTTCCTAGGAACAGATCCAGACACACCACGATGCACACTCCAGCTGGCCACTGTCCCAGTTTCTGCTTGAGGCACAACAGACCACCCGCTGCAACAAGGTGGTAAACTGGGGTTGGAATGCAGCACTAGGGATCAGTACATTAGATGTGTGCATCTCCAAGACACAGTCCAGTTAACTCAGGAAGGTTCTCTGGCTGAGCCTGCCTGAAACAGTCAGTGCCACCTCTGTCATCTATGAATGATGCTCTGCTTAAACTAAATGCTATTATTTCTGAAATACTGGCTTGCTTCCCTAAACCAGGCAAATGGGGTCCTAAGATTCAGTTACTATCCCCAGCCTCATTTAAATCTTTTATCCAATGACAGTCTATTGCAAAGCGACTTCTTATAAGATACCTTGCAAGAAATTATGCTGGCCACTCAGCATTGCTCACCACTGGCCATGCTGAGGCTTGGGCCCTGTCGGTCCAGCTCTGTTGCCTTGTATGCCACAGTGCTTCTGCAGTTGGGCCAGCATGCTCTTGTACTTGGACATAACACTGGGCAGATGCCCAGGCTGCAGCTGTGAGGATGAAGGACTTGTTAGCAACACTACATGCTCATGTACTGCCTACCTAAGGACTTCAGCATATCAAGGTCTTAAGAACAGTCAAGGGTGGGGGAAAGAGTTTTACATGTCAGTATTTCTGCAGTCTGTTAATATGCATAGGAAATGCACCTAATACTGAGTCACTCTTATAAACTATGCAAGTATTACAACTAGTGAAAGAGGCATGCCGTCAGGTAAATTCAGGCTTGTTCAGATAAACAGCTGAGCTGTTCCAGTTAGGAATGCTGTATCTCTGAGGTACACTACTTGCACTCATGCAGGGAAGGGCAGAGTGCTTCCCTTAGGTGGGGAGATTATTAGGCTTTAACTGGAAGGAAGGTCTGGACATGTGTCTGACCTTCCTATAACACACAAATACAGATCTCTGATTAGCATTGCAGGGTGTTTGTTTCTCTTTTACCCCCACTAACACATCTTGTGTGATATAGGACCCATACAGATGAGAAAATATGCTGAGAAAGGTACAAGGACTGTCTGACGCCTGAAATTTGGCTCTGAGAATTTTCTGCCATTGTTTGTTTCTGATTCTGAACTCATGATGCCGCTGATGAAAAGACTTGGTTTTGATAAAAATTTTTTCCTTTCTGTTCAGAGAAGACATTTGATTATCAAAGTGAATAGCGTCCTTCAGACTGTGGGTTGCTGTGGTACAGGCTTGCTCTGTCCGTGTGATACCATCAAAAGGTAAATTGGCCAGCGATACCACACATCACCCCAATAAAGGGGGAAAAAAAAGGAAGAGGGTCAGGAGAAACGCAGGCTGTGGCACACACAAGTCCTTGAACTTCCACAAAGAGATATCATGTTACATTTTACAGTGTTTCCTAGGAAACCATTTTAGTGTAAAAGGAACTCTTTGTCTCCTGCTCTTTACAAAATTGTTTGAACCACCATACCTCATAAAAGGTTGCTTCACAGGCAATTTGCGCAGCGTTAAAAAACCCTCAATCTGCAGTTTTGCTTGCACCACCAGAAGCAATACCTCTATCAGCAGCCTGAATACTTCAGATTGTTTATTGAGAATTGATAAGATTATGTCATTGTTTCTAAAAGTCAGAGAAATAAAATCTTGTTTTCTTTTTCTCTTTTTCCCCTCTTCTCCCCTCCTGCCCCCCAACATGGGGTGCCTTTCCCTACACAGCAAGGTAGTATTAAAAAAAAAAAATAGCAGAAATTGTTTTGGAAAGCTCTTTTCAGCACCCTTTTACTAACATATTGGCTGAAGCTAAGGTACATTTTGGTTTTCTTCCCTTTGACCACAGAAGAGTCTGGAATAGGATTTCCACAAGTATGTCTCTTACTCCATGGTGTTCGCTATGGTGTGGCTGTGCTTGCCTCCTGATGATCTCTTGCTAGATCAAACCCAGCAGGTTAGAACAAAGGACTCATCAGCCCTGCTGCCTGTGCCCTTCACTCCAGCCGACTGATGCCCCTAGCTGTGCAAGGTGCTTCTCCAAAGCAGGGTGGTTTGCTGATGGTGGGTTGTCAGTTTGGCTGCACAGGAGGCAGCCCTGGAAAGCCCTCCATGAGGCTGAATGCTAGGGCAGAGTTTGCAGGCCAGAGAAAGAGCTGGATTTCCACTGAGCTCTCTGCCAGTTTTCTTTCCTTATTTATCATCTTCCCTTAAATCCAGCACTAGCTGTTTGCTATTTCATTTTAAGGAGGATGAATATGAGGGCATGCAGTGACTCCACTGCTGCTGGCAGGCTGGCCTGTGCTTCCCCTGCACTTTGCTTAAAGAGCTGACCTAATGAGTTTTGTTCCCTCCTGTAGTCCCTGTCATTTATAGTTGTTATAATTTCCTGTCATAGCTACCTTTTTCCTCCCCCACTTGTGATATTGCAGGGTTCAGCTATACAGCTGATGTGCTCTGACTGCAGCCTGCTAGATTTGTCTTCGTCTTAATATATTATTTATGATGCTATTATTCCTTGCAGAGGACTGCCAGCCATGCTCTGCATACAGTTGCTGGTCTTCCAAATGCATCATGGCCAGCAAAGGAAAACACTGATCTAATTGAATTAACAGTAGTGCTGTTAGCCTCAATAGAGTTTGTCAGGAAACACTAAGCAGATGTGACAATAATCTTGGTTAGTCATATTTTTGTACCTACTCCTAGACACAGTAACTGTTAGCCAGATCAGTGGGGAGGATAATTCTCCTTTGCTGACCAGTAATCGTGCTTACCTGGAGATGTGGCAATCGCTTTGGACCAATGGGTGAAATAAACCAAAGACTTGAATAGCGGAAAGTTTATAGTCTGATAATAAACGTGGCTAATTAAAACAAGATGCAGATGGTACTGCCACCTAGCAATTTTCACCTCACTTACTCTGACTCCAATTATAGCCTTTCCCTACTGACTTACACTGTTTAAATTACAAAGTCAGGGGACAGATGACTCTTTACCTGTTTCTATTCATACAAGGAAGTTATCATTCTCCTTGCACAAGGAATGTGATGATGATCTTCTTAGTACTTATTCTGAAAAGAAATGTATCTATACTCTTTACAAAAAGGAGGAAAAATCATAAAGACTACTTAGAGACTCATTAACAAACACACACATCAGCAGGAAGCATGTGAGTATTACACACACACTGTGCTTCTCTAACACTTGTTCTTTGGAGCAGGTGCCATACTTCTGGGAAATTAATTTTAATTGGATAAATATAAAACTGGCCTTAACTGAGCCTATCCAACCCACATTCTTAGCTTATTATTTTCTTTGAACACTCTGAAATGCTCAATGTTGATCCCTTGGGTGACTTCAGCTTCTTCTCAGAGTACAAGGAGACGTGAGACTATCAACCCTGGGTTAGGTTTGCTTGATCCTGATGCAGTGCAGCGGTCTAGACAAGACTACCGCTTGAGGTCCTCCTCATTGCTTTAAACAAGCTTTATAAGCAAGCTTTAAAGAGGAAGAATCCATGTCCAGCCCTGGGAAAGATCACAGAGTATTCCTGCTAATTCTGAGACAGAAGAATGATTTGGAATTGCACCCCAGAAATGACTCTGGCCATCAGCTGAACCACTGTGCTGTTCCTAGTGTAGATGCATTACTGTGCTGGCACTTTATTCTGGCACTTCCTTTCATGCAAAATCAGCACTGTGTATTGCCATCCTGTTGGCAGCAAAGTGCACTGAATTGCCATGCTTTTCCTTACTGCCAATATTCTTTTCGTGCGAGGAGCTTTCAGGTGCAAAATATTCCCTGCTGTAGAAGTTACAATGCGGAAAATGTACAGAGAAAGGGGAGGAAGAAGACGCTGGGCCAGGATTTATTTACAGAGACCTATTGTTTTGAATCATTCAGCTAGGTTCTGTTTTGTGTAAAAGTATGTATGCAAATTAATGCTGGTTGGAAAAGAACTTCATGCATCCTCGATGACATGCTAGATGAGGTCAACATTAATATGATGAATACGATGATACTAATTTGATTGAAGTGCTCAAAGCATCCCTGCTTTCTCCCAGGTATCTTCTTAGCCCTACTCAGGTCCAGGGAATTTTTTCAGTGTGTCAAGAGTGGCAGGGGCTGGGTCTCATGGTTCAAATAAACAGTGGGTAACCCAGTGCTCTCCTCCCCTGTCAAAAGCCATCATACTGGAGGCTGAGGGCACTGCCCCTTCTTTGGGTTGCTGTTGTTGCTCAGTAGAGGGACCTTCCCTTAGCAGCATGCTGCTGTAGATGCTTGTGCTGTATTTGGCTGGCTAAGACCTCACCAGGGCAAGCAGAATGTGATGCATCCTGTTTCCTTTGGTTCCTTTTCTAGACATTTCTGCACGGCAGTATGGTAAGACAGGTCTCTGCCACGGACTAAGTGTGTGAATGTGCATGTGCAGGGACCTGTTGCAAGGGGAATTGCTTTAGAGTGGCTAGGTTCACACCTTTCCTTGAGTGGCAGTTTTTGGCCACACAAGCAGAGCAGTTACAGAACCCGTAGACTCATGAGTCAGGGCATTCCCCTTCCCTCTCTCCCTCCTTCACGCCAGTACTTTAAATGGACCGTCCCTTTTCTGGCAACAGATGAAGGAGCTCTTGCAAAGGAGGCAGCCAGTGCCACTGCTAGAGGTTTTCTTGAGCCCTATCCCCCAGGCAACGGCCTGCAACTGTTTATAGAGACATATTAATATTAACGTTAAGATAGAGGTATATTAATCTTCAAATACTTTCCTTAGGTGCAGCTTATGTTAAGTGTTTCAAACAAAGCTGGACGAAGTAACCACAAAGGACTGTCTGCAGGACTGAAAACCATACTCATCCCTAAGCACCCAGAGAGCTTTTGCTTTCCTGTTTGCTGTGACTCTGGGAGCATACCAGTCAAATGCAGGAACTGTGTGACCCTACAGTGCCCCTGTCCTGAGACCTGGGGTCACACAGCACCACTTGAGGCAGCTTGCCAAGTCTTGGCCATGGTAGTCA
Source organism: Bolborhynchus lineola (assembly GCA_025448015.1). NCBI lineage: Eukaryota > Metazoa > Chordata > Aves > Psittaciformes > Psittacidae > Bolborhynchus > Bolborhynchus lineola. The sequence continues at coordinate 15,840 of JAOEHX010014805.1, read as the reverse complement.
TCATGCCTGCGTCCACACCGCACAACAGCGTGGCAGTATGCATAGCTCAAGAGAAGCCTATCACTGAGAAAAAACAAAGAGAGATGCATATGTAGGCAAGGCACTGAAAAATGTTTGCATTGCTCTGCTCTTGCATGTCACTGCTAGACCAAGGCCACCACCTTTGGAGCCCTGGTGTTCTTCAGGGCAGAGAGGGGACATGGAGTTGTAGAGGGTCCTCCTGCTTTCCCACTGAGGACAGTGTGCCAAGGCTTTGTGACTTTTCTTTTTAAATCCATCATGTTCTACTCCTTGAGGAAAGCTAGTACTTCACCACTTTCTGTGGAGCCAGTGTCAGGGCTATCCTTGGTGCAAGGTGGGGGACTGGCATGTATAAGTAAGGTTGTAGGGTGTCCAGAACAGGGTGTCCTGGAAGTGCAGGAAAGCCTGACTATGGCCTGAGCCAAGGGCAAATTACTGGATGGGATTCCTCATTTCTACAGGTTCATAAGAAACTTTTGTCACAAAACAAAACCCACTAAGCCCAGTAGCTAATGTAACCATGCGTCCACCTGTATTGTAAATGGCTGTGCATCAGTGATCCCCATTTACACAATATCAATCTGGGAGAATGCATTTTAATGGCTCCCAGGACCAGGAACATTATATGCTCTTTTGTTATTTATCTGTTTATTACCATTTGCTCATAGAATTATTCTCCAGCAATATCGTCTAAATCAGGTCTATGAAGCTCAATCGATTTATGCCTGCTAAAAGAAAACAGAGGCTTCTCTGTTATTAATATGTAAAGCCAGGAGATGAAGTCACATCTGTATGATGAGCTATTTTGGTGGACCATGCATGCTTAAATCCCAGCCTTGATCTTTTAAACTGTCAAGTCTGCCATAAATACTGATGATGAACAAGCTCATAAAAAGAAAATGCAGAATATGAATAGACGGAGAGCAAATGTGTGATTCAATTTTTAATTACCATCACCTTACTCTAAAGTCAAATTCATCTTCTTTAAGAGACAGAAAGCAACAAATTTCTTTTTCCCCATAACCTGATCTAAATGATCAGCATCACATTTGTTTGTAATTTTTGAGGAAAAGGATAAATCATTGTAGAAACAAAAGAACCAGAACACAAGAAATAAGGTAGAACAGTCTGGTTTTATTTCCATATGTAATCGAGAGCTTTTACTTCCCCTTTTCTCTTCCTCCTCCTTTTCTTTCTTTCTTGCCTTTTTTTAAAATTTTTTTTTTTAATTTTTTTTTTTAGTTTTTTTACAACATACATTAAGTTGTGACTCAGATGTTAGGGGGATGTGGAAATGAAGGGAAACTGATGACATCACAATACTTTACAACTTTACAACAAATGAGAGTCTGAATTTGTTGCATCTACCAGTGTATAGCAAGGGTGGAAAGCAAAGGCACACATAGGTTCATGAACCCCCCGAAACAGAGGGTGGAAGGGAACTGGGGGAGGGAAAGGACAAAAGCAGAAGATCCACCAACTACAAAATACACGTTTCCAGGTCAACCCAGTAACCGGTGTGATGTACATTGTGAAGGCAGATTGCTGCACAAGCTGTTGCCATGATTATTCATCTCTATGTTTTAGGAGAATACTTTGTGGGGTAATATCAAGGGCACCTGTGCATTTGGTGCTCCAGTGGTTTGGAGCTTGGTAAAAATGTTGTGAGTTGGTTCTTTTTAAAAAATGACCTTGCTACCTATTGTTTTCAAAGGGTCTTCTGTTTGTTTTTATGAAAACAACAACATTACTTTGGACACCGATCTATCTACTCCAGTCTGCATAGTTCACTAGGGGTGAACAAAACTGTTTCATAAAAGAAGCCATGATGAAATGAAAGAACATGCAAGCACCCTTGTTACACACTTTGGTCTAGACCATCCAGACTTTATATATACCGTCTATAAGCTAATGGACTTAAAATCTGTCTTTTCAATCATTCAGAAACAAAAACAAAGCCCTGAAAAACAAATGGAAGTATAAAAATTTAAAAAACAAATTGAAACAGCAACAACCACCTTACTCAAACATACTGTTCAGTAGATATATATATATATATATATAAAAAGCTTAGAAGCGATCCCCATCATTTTTTCTACAGTATGTTGACACAGTTATTGTAACAGATTAAAAACACGTCTACATTTTTGCATAAACTGAAAGACTGGAAAGGAACTTACACACTGGCGTGCACACACACACACGCACACACCTGTGTGCACGCACACTCCCACACTAGCTACATGCACAGTCACACAAAAGAAACAAAGGAAAAAAAAAGAAAGCTATTTTTCCCCAAAGAAGTATATGCAGCATCCTTCTGGAGCTGCAGGTAGCCACAGCAGGAGCTTGCCTGCCTGTCCTCGCTCCTTTAGCCCTGCGTGCTACAGGATGCGCAGCCAGGCTTTCTGCA
>JAOEHX010014804.1:0-13126 GCA_025448015.1 Bolborhynchus lineola | reverse complement strand
AAGGAACATGAGGCCCAGTCTTGCAACACCCCCCCCCCCCCAAAATTCTGTAGACAAGATTTCCTTTGAGTTGCAACAATTATTTTAACTATTTTTAACTATTTTGACAGATTCTCTGCAGTAACAGTCTGCTAGAATCAACAGACTACTGGCTGCAGAACCAGAGGACACCATGCCAAATTGGCTTTGTGGACGACAAGTCAGAAAGCAACTGTGCCTCAGTAAGTACATCTCCTCTGGGGAAAAGTCTATTGAGAGTTATTTGAGTAAGGTGTGGGGCAATTACAATACATGTTAACTTAAAGTCAGTGACCAACTGACACTGAAATTATAGCGATCTATCTCTAGTTTGTGTAATTTCTAGCTTTCTGGTAAAAGCAAACCTACAAAGCAAAAATGCATACAGATTTCTATACAGATCAAATTAATCAAGATTATCGGTTTCCCCACATTTGGCGTTCAGACTTTGTGGCCCTCCTTACTTTTTCATGTTCATAATCTGCAACTAACAAGAGAGAAAAATAAGATAAAGAGAAAATTATTCCAAACCATAACTTATTAAGTGGCAAGTTGGAAAAGCAGATATTTTAAAGCCTGCTCAACATTGCTGAAGGCAGAGAGATACAATTAAAGAGAAAAATCTTTCCATACTGGATGAGGAGAAGCAGCTAAAGAACTCAAACAGAATTACTTTACATCTGAAATAAAATTTTAGTCTCACTGTTGTGGGTTATAATGCAATTAAGAGCAGCTTTTAGTTAACAGCATACATGAAGAAATAGGAGTTATTTTGCTTCACATACTGTCTACATGAAACTGCATGGAATAGTTTTTTATTTGATGAAGGACTTGGGAGAGCAGATCCTTACTCAGAAACTCATTAGATTGCTACTTCCTGGCTCCAGTTGAGTCAACAAGTACTTCAGAAAAGAGCAGTTTTATCTCAGGCAAAATGTTTCCAGCACTGCTTGTGCTGCACACACAAACTGAAAACTGAGGGCTCTCATGGAGTCTGCTGGGATTCCCTCAAGGCTATGAACATTTCAGTTGTAGCTGATGAACCCTGACACCTGCAGTCAAGAAACTAAATCTCCATCCCATGGTGGTGATGACTGGAACCTCTATGTCTTGCTTGGGAGTGATGCAGCATGCTTGGGAACAACAGGAGTGAAACAACAGTCTAACTGCTGCAGTTAAAAGTTAGGAATATGGCCAAAGGTTATACTGCTCGATGCACTGTCATGCTGTCCACTGCACTATCAGTTTCCACAAGACAAAGTGACCGTAACACACAATCTCATCAGTGTGCTAGTAAGCAACTATACAAGGTGTAAGGTGAGAAACAAAACAGACACTTATGTCTATTTTGTATGCTGGATTAAACAAGGAAGGGGATATTAAGGAGTAATGTTTGGTGTACTATAATTTACTAAATTCCAAAAACTGGACAGCAGTTTCCTGTTCTCTGACAATTCTCTATATATTCTCAAAAGAGTCACAGCAGATGCAGCTGAAATGCTGTCACTTGAACAATATCCTGAATACATTCTCAACCAGAATAGGGTAACCTTGTTTGATGAAAGGAAAGGATTGCTTTTAATGCAAAAACACTGACCACAGTCACTTGGTTTTACTGCTTAGCTAGCTGCTTCATACACACTTTTTCTCATGAAAGCACAGATCAGGTTTTATCTAGCCCTGGTCAGTCCCCCTGTAGGGAAAATAAGCATTACTCTTACCATTCTGCAGAGGTGAGAGAAGAGGCAAAAGCAGAGAAATTACTTTTCATTAGAATCCCAAAAGAGATTCTGAGAAGAGAGATTTCACCAAGCCACAGACCCAAATCCCGTATGTGTTGAATGCCTACAATTTTCCCTGGCAAAATTATGCAAGGTGACAAATTTCTTTTAATCCCTTCTTTGTCAAAGAAAAGACAAAGACAACAAAGTTCTTTCCTATGGGTAAAGGTGCTTCTTGAAGCTTTTAGTTCCCTCACAGTTCTTAATGACATTCTAAATTACAAGACCCTGACTACCTTCTTACATGGGAGAAATATTAGGATGTGCTTTGCAACAGGGTCTGCCAAGTCATATCCCATTGCCTGCTCTTTGCGTAGTGTGCATATAGGACAGGCAGCTTTCCCTGTAAACCTTTCTGAACACAGTGCCAACTCCACATACACAAAAAGTTTCATAATCTTCAAAGCAAAATTTTAGTACCTAGTTGTTTCTGCAATTTACAGTTACCACTATAGAAGAAAAGAGATTATATTGAAAGAATTTTGTATCATGAGATTGAAGTGCAAGGTACAATAAAGCATTGATTTAGAAGCAAAGAAGTTAAATATTCATTTGGAACATTGCTGTTCAAATCAAGAGAATTTTGGTGGCCTAAAGAAGCTTATTTCTTGATCTGTCCATGGAAGTTGTGCTTCTGAATTACTGTTAAATAGTTACTCATAAACTGCTATAAGCATAACTGAAGTTTTGTTTGTATTCCTGGTTAATTTCTTCTGAGCAGTAGTACAGTACAAAATTTTTATTTTGATGCCAAAAAGGTAGCACAACTAGTGTAAATGCAAGCAGTAAACTAGAGAACTTTGCAATTGGTCATTAAACTTGATATGTGGTAAGTGTAAGCACTTCCAACCCACCTCACCCCACTCACCACTGAACTGCTCACCTCACCTTAGGTACATGAGTGGTTCATTTGGCTATGCACAGTATGTGAGCAAACGAGGAACACAGAATAATTAACTGTACAAGGATTAAGCATTAGTTCAGTAGCATACTTAGAACTTCAAAAGCATTTCATTCTGAGTCCTTTCCAATAACTGAGACTAAACGAGCAGAACTGCAAAAATGAGGGAGTAAGAAGGATGTGAACATGCAAGTTTCACCAGCTTCTCAATTAGCAGGGAAACCAGACTTCCCTTAGCAGAAAATATATTCTATCATCTCTTTCATGTGTAAGATCTTATAAATTGCTGTTGCTAATGGTGCCAGGGATGTTTAATAAAACCGCCTCTGAAAGTTGTTATTAGATTTGCAAAAGGAAAAGAGAAATCTCAAATGTACTATATCATTAACAGTTGCTCTTCCCAGAGATAGTTGGTAATACATTTAGCTACAGTGTTCAGTTTTCATTTGGAAGAGTTCATGTTTAGTTATAAAGGGTCTAATCTTACTGTAACTATAAATGCAACAAGACCATATGAACATAGCTTTCATAAATGTTATATTCATTATGTCCCATTGCAGATTAGCACAGTTCGTACAAGTAAAAATAAACTCATGGCTGTCCTACATATGCTCACCAAATATACTAACATCAGTTTATTAAAACACTAAGCATTTTACTCAGTTATAGCAAACTACTTTTTAAAGAAACTTTTTTTATTTAAGCAGAATGGGCATTTTGGTACATGTAATATTCCATTAATTTCCCAGCCAACTAATGAAAATTTAGCCATTATTATATGAAAATAATCAACTGTATTAGAGGAACAAACAATATTTCACATTTGCTCAAGTTTGAAATCTCCTGAGCTCTGAAAACTGTTATTTCAAATTCTGGTTTGAAAATTACACCACCATAATAGAAGGAATACTAGTGTGATCATATTTAACCCAACGTTTCTGGTCATCTGCAAAGATGAGCAATAGAAATCATACAGAGAAATCACAATGAGATGTAGTGTCTGTTCTCCATTTTTATGCCAACTTAGCAGTATGTTGGTGAGTTGTCTTTGAAAAGAAGTGCTATATATATAATGAGTATGATGTGAAAAGAGTTTGAAAGATTGTCTTCTCCTGACTTTATTTTTCTACTTTCGGTACATGCTACTTTTGTCCAATTCAGTGCTTATATTTAGGAAATCAGATTAGATACACTGGGGTTGAGTCCAGGGAGACAGGGTTAACTGTTTTAGGTTATTAGGGCTTTCTACATAGTTTTCTCACAGAGACAAGTCAGGAAAAGCAGCTGAAAGAGATTTCTGTGTTCTTGAAGTGAAAGCTCAGTGTGAGAGAATGAAGGTAAATCCTAGGTAGCAGTGCTGTTTGTTTTCATTTCTGTATTGGAATAAAATGTCCTACCAGCTGTCTTTAAAATGTCCCTGGATTGAAGTGTGTTACCCTCTTTTTGCAGTACAGCCTATCTTATTTTGCCATGTTCTTGGCTTAAAAACTTTAAATGCCTTCAAAGAACTTCAGTGTCGTTATGTGTATTTTTCCCCCTCAGAGACTAATTGCTAATCATTTAGCTTAGTTCAATTAACAATGATAGTTTAGCAGCAGTTTACTGCTGTACATTAGAATACATAATTTAATGTTAATATAATTAGATACAAATTTTAAAGGTAGTTTAATTATGGAAGTTTTGTTTTATTTGTTTCCACTGAATGAGAATTTAATCAAAATACACCTAATAAAATAAAATATGTGGATTCATGAGACATAATCATTCATAACCTACACGTAATGACTTATAAATGTAATTAAAATATCTGTAATGTGGCATTATTACTATTCTATGGAGAGACCTTCTAAATGTCATTTCACATAAATATATATACCTTTTTTCACCTCACTATTGCCAAATATCTTTCTCTGGGCATTCATCAAATGCTTCCTGCTTTGACCATGCTTTTAAGCAAACTTGATTTGAAAATAAAAACTGTATAGATACTTTGTCTTTACTTCCTAGATCTGATTATTTAATTGCCAGTGCTGAACATTTGTAGCTGACTTATGTTAGTACAAGCTAAGAAATTTAAATTCTTTCTAAATGAGATGATTTATAGTTTATTCCAGTGTTGGACTCCCCTAAAGTGCAAAGTTTTCATCTTGCACACGGAAAAGTAATTTATGACTCTTCTTAGCACTTTCTAGAATTTCATTCTTTACTTTCTGGTGCCTGTGCAGTAAACATGATTAAGGTGGTATTGCTGCACTGCTAGATATGTATCTTAATCATATTTAGGAATTTTTAATGTTAAGAGTTATCTATAAAAAAAGGTAGGATATAAACCAAACAAAACAAAAAAAAAAAAAAAAAAAAAAAAAAAAGAAAAGATCATATTAGTCCTGCAAAACATTTGGCATTTATTGCCTCTAGTTACACAAATCGTAACAGTAAATTTTGCCAAAATTCCTTGGATTTTCACACTCTGGACGAGCAATAGATAGAAAAGCCATTAGAAACTATATTTGCACTGAATATATATCTTCTTCCAAAATGGAATGAGATTTCAATAGTCTCCCCACAAAATATGACATCATATTCTCTCCCTCTTCACATAATCATCTTGTCCCAGAGCAGAGGCTGGGAAGCAGGCCTTCCTGCTCCATGCAACCCTTCAAGGAATTGCACTTGAGAGCCACCGATCTAGGAAAATACACCCTTCTCTTCCCAGGCAGTGTGCCTCCTTGTGAAGGGTAATGGCTTTTCCAAACTGGCAGAAATGCTGAAAACTTTTTGTCAGGTATCCTGGAGAAGCAGACACAAATTTTATGCCATTAAATGGCAGTGATAGATAGGGAAGGTGGAAAAACCTCTACTTTTAAATTAAAACAAAGCAGTAAAAACCAGTGCTCATTTCTTACTTTAGCAGCAAGAGAGCAGTTCTTAAAGAATGTGTCAAGGACTCCAAGCTCATTTTAAAATAATTTATGTCTCCTTAGAGCAGAAAAGGAAAAAAAAATATAAAATATGGCTTTGCAGGCAGATGGGTGAGAAAACAGTTTCAACAGTTTTAAGATTTGAGTCATTCTTGAAATAGTTCAGCAACTTTTCTGCTTGCAAGTACTCCTACTCTGTAAGAACATGAATGCTTACACCAGAATATTCTGCACAGTTATACATATAATGTATGCTATACACATAGACATACACAGTTGTATATAGGTTAGATCCAACCCAAGGGAGCAGCAAGAACACATGGCCATAGTAAAGGCAAATGGAAAGGACAGCAGCCCAAACTTTGACAAAATTCAGTCTAGCTAAAGCACCTTCTCATTTAATTGTTGGCAGGTTTTGTCTGACTCCATGCTATTTGCATTTTTTTCTCCAAGTGGTCTGATGGGTGCTGGTGGTAGCACAAAGAAAAGTGGAAGACAAAATGACTAGGGAAGTAAAGATGTTGGAGACAGTAACCAGCCACTGGGTGCTCTTAGGCCACATGGAAGAACCCTAATCCATCCAGAGCATGGGAGGAAGAAGGAGGGATAATTGCATCTTAGGGTTGTTAGATAGTTGGGTACAGAACATACCCAGTCTAGGAGTCAGAAATTGGCTTCTCAAGGAAAGGAAACAATGCTTGTATCAGTGAAGAGTGGCAAGGCTGTTTTCTTGGTGAGAAATAAAACAGATTGTTAAGAAAGCAAACAGGTGATATAATTAGGGATCTCATATTCTATGGTCCATTTACTGAGATAAAGGATGTCATCTTGACATCATATCAGCTGGATTTTTAGGTCTGTCGGGTTACCTTGCTACTGCACAGCTTTGCTATCCCAAGTAGGTGCCTAAGCATTGCTAATTTCATTGCAGTATAGCCATCAAGCCTTTAACAGGTTCAGGAAGAGTCTAAGGATGCCATTATGTGCTAATGTAACGTCATCCAAATCACGGCTTCTATGGTCTTACCTCCACCTCTATCCCCTACTTCATCTTTTTCACTGACCTTGCATTTGTACAGAGGTTCAGTAGGTCAATTAAGAGAGAAAACTAACTATGAAATTAAAAAAATTAGTTTTTCTGGCCAGTTCTTTCTTGAATCATGTCACCATATTGTCACAACCACATGCCAGTGCTCACTCAAGTGATAGAACAAAAAACATCCAGGAAACTGCTCTCACAAATTAATTCAAACTGAATGATAGCATATGCAGAAAGGGAAAATCCTTGGCAAGTTGTATTTTAAGGGGGAAAAAAAGAGAGAGCAGTTTTCAGTTGAATTAAGGTGGAGTGTGAGTGGTTTTCATTCATTTCTTCACCTAAGTATTTTTAAAGATTTGACGCTACATATCTTTATATATTTAGGTACAAATATAAAAAAATCTATTTTACATCAGTCTTTGATCCTACAACTACTTCCATGTAACTTTCTAACAGTAGTGCAGACACTGGGTCAAGGTGTTGAAATCTAAGCATTGTGACATTGTGTATCTCTTAGTCAGGGCCCCTGCCTCCAGTGTGTTCTCTGGAGGCTCTGACAAATGAAAGCATACCCTTACTGAAGGGTGGAGAGTGAGTCTTACATGAATTCATAATGGAGAATATGTCTTCACAGCATTGGCAGAAGTCAACAAGGTTCTTTATACAGCCAGCTATGGAAGTGTACTCTTGAATCCCAAAAGAGGGGTTTCTGGGGGGTGGTTGCTTTTCTTAAAATCAAAACCAGATGCATATTCCTGAATAGTAACCATACATAGCTGAAACAATTGTTTTGTTTTATTATGTTTCAATGAAGTTTTGCATTTCCTAGTAAACATGGCAAAGTCCTGTTTGCCTGCATAAAATAGACAGACCTATATACTAAGATATGTGCTCTCCCTCACGAGGTTGCATGCCTGCCCTCAGCAGTATGTCATATAGACAGGGGATTACAAGAGTATTTATTTTACCTTCCACTCAATAATTACTCAACCATCCACTCAATAATTACTCAACCATCCTCAAGAACAGCATTGTCTCTTTCGGAAATCAAAATTCATCCATTGATTTCCAGACCTAAGCGCCGTAATTACTAGAAGTATTTTTAGTTTTAAGTCCTACCTTCCTATTCAGACTGACAATACCTTAATTGTATCCTGACAAGGAGCAGGAATCAACAGCTGTGGGCTAAATTGTGGCGTTGAGTCTTAGTCCTTTCTCAGGCAAGCGTGGGTGTTCATGCTGCTGTGGTAAGGAATTGTACCTTCCCGAGAGCCCCTCTCTTGCTTGCACAGGGAAATAACCCTCCTCTTCACCAATTACTCCCTGCCTTATGGAGCCCACTGCTGGCGGACTGAGTACTAGCCTAAAAGACCACTGATAGAATTACTATCCATATAATCCATAAAAGGTGTTTCTTTTTCGGCTTTTGTAGATACTTGGCTCTGAAAAATATATCTTCACATATGAGCTAATATTAAGGCAGAAATTAAATATACCCTTAAAGGGTTGTATTTCCACATTTTCAGTACCATACATGCATTTTATACAGCAGCCGAAAGCTGTCTCATGAACTTTGTGGCAGGGAAGACTGGTAATAGATTTTCTTTCCTTTCCTCGTAACTGCAGACTTGGACACTCTCTAGTCTTCTGTCTAGATCTACCACCTCCTTTCATGTCCCTCTGTAATACTCATACAGCAGAGTTTTCTTATCTGTATTAAAGAGAACCAGATGATTAGCCTCACTCTGACTAAGCCATAAATAAACACCAGGAGGACCAAGTGTGGTATTGCAGCTGTATCCTCTTAAGTATTTCACACTAGCATATTCTCTATGCCTCCATGGTCTGCTTTATCAAGAAACTGGGTTCCTGGTTCCCCTGGAGTGGACATCTACAACTACTTGCTGCTGTTATAACCACAGGCTCCCTCTAACATGAATTGCAATGTGAGGCTTATAGAAATTTGTTCAACATTAAGTATGAAGGCCATCAGAGAAAGCAGATGGTGCATGTGTCATAAATATTTATTGGCATATTTTCTTTAAGTCATAAATGACAACTAATTACATCAAACCCAAAGGAATAAGCCTTAATGGGAAGAAAATATTCACAGCTGGTTTTGAAGCAACTGATTATGAAGAGATGGAATGATCTATTAATGCAGTCCAGCTATTGAAATAGGGATAGTCATTAAAATATCAAGAGCAATCCACAAAGTCATTTGAGATATGTACCTTCTGAAGAGGAATTTGGGCTAGATTTCACTTACATTACTGCTAAAAATGCTGGAGAGAGAGCAGTATAACACATCCTTCTGACAACATATGCTGTGTACCCAAAAAAAGAATTGTGGCTGGACTGGGGAGACACAGGAAAGTGACTTCAGGACCTTCTTTAGGTGAATTGGAGTGACTCATAGAAGATAGCTTATACTGGGTTGTCTGCTTTTGGAAACACTGCCTTAGGGTTTGCAAGGAGAGCAGTTGAAAACCTCATCCGCATATTAGATAGCAGTTGTGCAGCTCATGGGAGATATTTTTACATAAAATCTGAAAGGAGCAGTTTGATTTTTGTGGTCATCCCAATAAAGGGGAAGAAGAGGGAAAATACATTCTCTACTCACAGCTAGAGGGAAATTGTCAATCACTAATCACGCAACAGACTGTACAACAAAAGGAAGGCCCAGACTTGGCTTCAAGTTGATGTTTCCCTATCCTGGTCTGCATTCTGTAGAAGTTACAGGCAGAGAAACTGTCAGTAGCATGACTTAATCCTACTTTGACAAGGAAGGATATTTTTGATGGTTTGCAGTAGACTGATCTAACTTGGTGAGATGAGAAAGGTACCACTGTATAGCAGAGGGATACCTGTCACAAAGCCTTTTGAATTAGATTACAGTGCAAAAGGTGTGCAATGAGCTGCTTCATACTCTGGGGCAATTTATAATTTTGCACTTGTAAATTCTCCTGCCTGTGTAACACTACTGCCTCACGCTTCCATTCGTCTACATCGTCTTGCAAGCAGGTATATCTAGTACTTTCAAACCCATGCTTTAATTTCTACATTTCTCAGCTGGTTCTTCTGCCAGAATCATTTTGGCAAGCATGGAAATTAATGTGAGACAAGTATTGCATCCAAATATTAATGGATAATTAGCTCTGTTTTTCAGAAGACACTTTTTTATTCTGAGTCACTACCAGGGTATTCCAACCACCTGATAAAAGATATATTCCCACTCAAGATATTCTTTAACCATTTAAATGTAAAAGATCAAATTCTACTGTACAGAGGAAGGATCTACATCTTTTATACCATTTCCACTATCCTGTCTTTCACAAAGTTAAGCTATGCGTGTTGGTTATTAACTGCTAAGGACTCCAAAAAGAAGTGATGAAAGCCAATGCTAGGGAAAATAAGTCACCAAAATTTAGTCAGTGGGGGAAAGGAATTTGTAATCTAAAAGCAAATAACTGCAACATAAAAGCAACAACTGGTAATTTTCAATTTCCTTATTTCCTTTGAAATATCTCAGATCTCCACAAAAAGGAGATGTCTGTCCTTATAACACATACTCCCTCAATAGGCATTTATCTCTATGCTCAGGGAAGGAAAACACTTGGAAATTACCTCATTATATTCTTCCATCCCATGGCAGCACATCAATTCAATAGCAAGGCAGGAAAAAAATCATGCCTGCTTCTACTCAGAGGTGGAGGCTAAATAACAGTAATGGCCAAAAAAGAAAAATAGTGGGAGAACACTCTATAGAATATAATCTAACACTCACCAGATTTCAGCTACCAGTTTTTGAAAAGGTGGGATCTCCCTCTCTCTCTCCCAAACCATAGGAAACTGTCTTTTCTTTTACATGCTTTATGATGTAGGTGTCACAAATCCCACTGCTCTGAATGAAGACGTTATGAAGCAGCACAGTATAAAACAAGAGGGAAGCTGAATGAAGATCATACAGGAGGCATTCTGAAACTGTATGCACAAGAAAGCCACACACACACACTCCTACTTCAGATAATCCTCATTTCCTCTTAATTAGGGGAGATGTGATTGTGTGACTGTACAGTAATATATTTAAATAGATGAGAAATTTGTGAGAGGGCCTGAGTTAAGTGCAAAGACCATCTGCCCCCCAGGCAGCCTGTCTAACTGCCTCTGTTCCAGTTCAGCCTGCTGCTGGCTGCAACAGTAAAGCCTCCATCAAGTAAAATGAGCAGCTGTTTATTGTGCACACATACCTAATGACAGTGTGAGAACTTGAAAAACATGCTAGGGTTGAAAGTTCTGCTTATCTTTGTTCTCTCAGTATTCAGAGCATGAAACCTAATTTCTACTGTAAGTTACACCTGATTGCAGTTGAGTGTTTTGCCCTAGGTGTTTTCTTCTCTAGAATTCAAGAACTTGTTCAAAGTGATTGTTATGTGCCCTTTGAACTGAAAGATCCCCTACTGCTGTCCATACAACATCCTGAGCTACACTAAGTTACCAGGGGTGAGCAAAAACAGGGATGGGGGTTCTGTTTTGTAGAGATATTTACCTTCTCAGAGTATCAGCATAAGTTAAAGAACAATCAGGAACACTGTTACTGACATTACACAAAACACCACTCCTGATAGCATTTGCAGGAAACTCACTTAGGCTGAGGTTGCTAGCTCCTTTTCTAAAAAGGATACAGTACAATCCCCAGTTGGGTCCCAGTATTTCTCATCCCTGAGAGCAGAAGCCCTCACATTAATCATCACTATAAGAGCTTCCAGACCCCCTTCTGTAACATGAGCCCAACTTAAGAATGATGCCACAGAAAGCACACACAAATGGGTCTGTGAGGCAGTCTCACAGTCCCATTTGCAGCTCTGCTCTGGACATGAAAAAGGACATGAAGAAAGTTGATGTTGTCCTGGTGGAAGTTTGTTAAGAGGAAAAAGAAAGTTTGGACTAGAAAATAATTTAATTTCCAGCTTTGTCATTTCAGACATGAAAAACTGAAGGCTAGGGGATTCTTGCTTTGTTTAAGGGCCTTGTTCTTAATCCTTCTAAAGCTTTACCGAGGTATTTTTTACTCAGCCACATATGCAAATAAGTATATGGAATGAAGTTTTTTTGTTGTTTTTTTTTTTTTTTTTAAGCTACAGAGTTTGAAAGTGGGAATGACAGCCCCAATAATCCAACTTGTGCATGGACAGAAAGATCTTTATTTCTAACTGCTGCTATTTAACATACTAGAAGAACGTCCATGATTTCAGCAGCTGTGTGGTGTGGCTCTCAAAATACAGAGCTTGTGAGAATGGGCGAGTGCACTGATTTACAGGTACTTCTGTTTAACACACAGAGATTAGGGATGTTTTTATAATTCTGATACAGTAGCCCCTCCTAACACATTCCAGTAGACTTTTAGCAGAGATATTCCTTGCTCTTTTTAACTGATGGTATGCAAATGTGTGCAGAATCATGCTTTTCTAAGTGATTTTTCTACATATTCAGGAAAAATCATTATCAAACCCACCAAAATGTGGTTTCCCTGCTAAAATCACTTCATTATGAAGTTTAAAGAATTTCCCAGCTTGCTTTTTAAACAGTGTATTTGGGTAAGAGAAGGCCTTCCAGATTTATACGTCCCTTCCCCCCACCCCACTCTTTTTTTAACTCTGAAAGGTGCTTAGAGAACTCTGTGAGATGAAATTATTTATCTTTACTATTTGATATTGGATTCCAGAAATCAGACATAAATCTGTCAAAAACCGCATACAAATACGCAAAACATTGTCCCAAAGCAGCTGTGAGTCTTGTGTGGATAAAATTATTTTGACAGACTAGTTAGATTAGATTTAAATTAGTTTCACTATTTTCTTTTGGGTTTTTTTTTTTTATTTTTTTAAAGAATCAAGAGAATACCAAGGATTACACTTCAAATAAAGAAGCTTAAATGGTTTCTGGCTGCCTGTTTACCAACACAAATAATTTGAGACTCAACGGAGAACAATCAAAGAATAAATTCAAGTTGAGGAGAGAGCAAATAAAGGAAAAGTGGGGGAAAAAGGAAATGTCAAAGTTCAGTTAAGGTTTTCTTTCTAATTATGCAGTGGCATTTAGGGTTTTGAGAGCGTATATTTAAGATGTCAGATTAACTTATTTGAAGAATCTTTTTAATACAACTGAACAACACATTCTGCAAGCATGGTGATTCATGATTTCATTTTCAAAAAATTGTGGGATTCCAGACTGTGGTATCATAGAAGACCTTTTTTTTCCTTTTTTGTCTAATGGATGCCAACACAAAGGAGTCCCCTAAATATTGGCAGAGACAAAGGAGAACAGCACCAAATTAAACCCCTTCTTGTGCAAAAGCAGACGGACCTACAGGCCCCCTCCTTTCAGGGACACATTTAGCAACAGAGTCTCCCCTCATGGTTCTGAAAAGTTCACACAAAGATAGAGGAGTCCAGCGTCTTGGTGA
>JAOEHX010014803.1:10191-48870 GCA_025448015.1 Bolborhynchus lineola | reverse complement strand
ACTGACGGCTGCGGAGGCCAATGGCGGGCGGGAGCCCGACGGGGAAGGAGCGGCCGTGCGGGTGAGGCGGGGGGCGGGCAGAGGCAGCGCCTCTCCTCCTCCGGGGGACGGGCAGCGGATGGCGGCTCCGGGCCCTGTGAGCGTGGCCCGCTCTGGGGCTGCGGTGCCGGGCTCCATCCGCAGCCTCGTTGGGGTCGTGCCGTACCCGTGTGGGTGCTGAGCGCCCCGCACCCGCTCGGAAGCGGCGGCCGCTGTGGGAAGCAGGATCTCTGCCTGCTGGTTCTCTTCTCCCCGGGTCTGAATAAGCGGGTTTGTGTTGCAGCGGTGAATTGGGTAATTAATTCGCCTTGAAAATGAAGCTGCTCCAAGTGCTAAGTGGTCTCTTCTCACCCGTGGCTTTATAATTTCCTCTGGACCTCCTTTTGTGTCGGTGGTACAGGTACAATGGGCTGGGAGCGGTGTTGAGCCAACTGCTGTGTAAAAATAAAGCCCTGAGAGGTCATGATTCCGGTTTGAGGAGTGTTCGGTAGGTACAGCTCGCTCTGAAGCGAGGGTGAGGGGTAAAGAGTGGTTTGGGCTGCAGGGAGCCTTAAAGATAACCTAGGTCCATCTCCATGCCACAGGCAGGGTCACCGCTTTCCTACGGGTCTGTATTTGAAGCCAAACTCCAATCTGCTCATAACCAAAGTGTTGTTTTCCTGTGTATTTAACCATATTTGCCTCCAGACTCTTGCCTTAAACCCCGCTTCCAGCTCATTGCCCTCCGCCGTTTTAAAGCTGTGCTCTATCCCGGTGGCTGGAGTTCATGATCTGTTCCAATGGGCCAAGCTGCGGACTTTTAAGATGCTTCTGCTCTGGATGAATGAGCCGCTCCTGTAGGAAATCACAGCAGAACAAGCAGGAGTCAGTGTGTGCCTGGTGCTGGAGGTAGCTTTGGCTGGGAGGCAGAGTCTTGAGGTTGGGCTGGAGTCTGTTGTGCAGCTCTGAGCTGGTGGCTGTGATGTCTTGTCATTCCTTCACTGGACAATGCAGAGGCAGGGAGTGAGCTAAAATGGAGTATTGCAGGCACTACATTGGTTCGCAGGTTTTTCTGAGCCCCCGGAGGTAGCTTGAGAGAGATTTTCTCTGCCCTCCTCCGAATAACGTTTGCTGATGAGCACGTGCCACTCTTCATGGTGCTGTTTTTTTGATGCAGGGCTTGTGTTTTGCAGACAATGAGTGGAAATGAGCACGACTGGCTGGCTCTCAAACCCCAGGAACCTTCTCCATCCCAGTGCTGTGGTGGCGGCTGCAAACCCTGCGTCTATGATGTGTACCAGAAGGAGCTTGCACAATGGGAGAGGGCCAAAGCAAAGCAGGACAAAAGCCTTCTCATGGAAAAGAAGGAGCAGGTCAATTTCTCTTTGTCACATCCTAGAGCCTGGGCTTTGATGGTACTTGTTAGGGTGTGGGGTTGTGGTGAGGGATGCAGCAATAGATTAAAGCAGCGTCTTAAGAGAAGGCTGTAAAGGCAATTCCCCAAACTCGCTTCACAGCCGCCCTCCCCCTTGCCTGCTCTCTCCGTGCTGTAATGTGATTTTCCAAGTGTCGAGTTCGCCCTGGTGTCGCGTTACAGCCCCGGGTCTGCAGCTTCTCCTCTCGGACAGCTTCCTCCGAGCTCTGTTTTCCTGACCTTTCTCATCTTTTCCTCATTTTTCGACTCACGTTTTGAGAATGAAAAGACAGCTGCATGTGTGTGGTGGAGTATTTGTCTTCAGCGTGTAGTGTTATCTTGTCAGTGCCTTTTTACCTAACATTACCTATGCTGGGTCAGGCAAAAATGATCAGTGTTGAAAGAAGCCGGCGCTATTTCAGACTCACAGTGGTCACTTTGGCTTCAAAGTTGGCCCCTAAGCAGCGCTCAGCTCTTTTAGCAGTATTGTTTCTGTTCTCAAGCATGAGGGGAGGATTGCAGTGAGTCAGAATAGGATGACCTTGCTGTAAGGTGTAAAAAATGTACTTTAAAAAGCAGGGGGGAGGGGGAAGATGCAAGATCCCAAAGTGCATACTGCAGAACATGATAATGAATCAGCAGAGAGCTGAGATTTGCACTGGGCCCCGGCATTTAATACACATTCTTCTGGAGTCCTGAGTATCTCCAGCACTAAATGAGTGTGCACATTTGCTTCCAAAGAAAAATGAAATAATGAAAGACACCATCTAACCGAGTAATTATTTATTGTTGTTCTTGCAGAGCAATAATTCAGAGCTGAATCCAGATACATTTACTGCATTCAGCATAGGCTCGGTGGAGCAGCTAACAGAGGACACCTACCAGTACAGATTTGAATTACCGGGAAATAGCAGCCTGTGCTTGAGTTTAGGACAACATATCGTGTTAAGGTATTGTTCTCTGTGCTAGTTAAACAGTCTGCATTATGTAACCTAACACGGAGTTTTTTGTCAGTAGACAAAGGCTTCATAGCAGGCAAATCATGATTTCTATACCTCCACAATGACACAGATGAAAGAGCTCGTGAGCTCGCTAGCTCTGCTAATTTTATGGTAAAAGCCATTCCAAAGGTGTAGTTTTCTTCAGCATTATCCTTGCCTCGGTGGGCCAGAAAGAACTAGGTGTGATTAAGAAAATGGGCCAGAAAGAACTAGGTGTGATTAAGAAAATCCATTTGCAGGAAGAAAGACTCAAAGAATAGGTGTTACAACAGATGATTTGCTCCTGTGTGTTGGAATGAAGACAATGAGCTGCACTCACCCCGCAGCTTGGTATTTGAGGCCCTGTATCTTGGGGTAGCTCAGCACCCAGGATGTAACCCCTAGCATCCAGGCGTTTCCTGGCTGATTTCTAGCAAAACGACTCTCCTGTGTAGTTCATTGCTTGCCAGAAAGGGGCCACTTGGGAAGAGTTTTTGTCTCTCTCAGCCATCTGTGGTGAGCACTGCCAGATAGGAAAAGTCATATTATGATGCCATTGATCTGTATCTGTTGACGTTATTTGTACGTTAACAGCGGATGTATGCAGCTGGCTGGTGCTGAGAGAACACGCTTCTCCCCTCAGTCGTCCCTCACAGTGCAGCAGAGGAAAAGCTTTGGTCACTTCAATCAATTACCCTGGTCAGTAGTAAAGAGCAGGGTGGATGTATTCTATGTGAAGAGAAGACTTACAGGAAAATACGGTGTATATTGACAGGACCCCAGGTCAAGGCTGCGCCCTGGCTTTTGTTATTTAATTACCAGATGCTGTCTGAGCATAGGGAGGCCAAAAGTGATAGCAGACTTAACTGTGAAGGCATTCAGTATTCAACATGTCCATGTTGTCACACTTGCGTGTTTGGCTCAAAATCCTTGCAGTGATGTGTCCAAGAGCTGAATGTAGATACTGCTGAGGAAAACAAAAGATGCATTTAACCATTATGTTTCCCCTGGATTTTTACTTCTGGAAGGGAAATGTGTTGCGTCTGTGCGCAGGGTGGGCTGCTGGGAAGAGAACCTGCTGCAGCCTTGTCTCCCCAGAGAACTGCAGAAGTTGGGTAACACCAGTCAGTGACCCCAGTCATGGTGGGTTCCTGTGTTTCTCTTCTCAGAGGAGTGGTGAATGGTTTGGAGGTGCAGCGAGCCTATACTCCAATTAGCCCAGGGAATGCAGAAGGTTACTTTGAAGTTTTAATCAAAGTAAGTAAGCCTGTACAATATGGATTTGAGTCTAAGGTGCTGGGAACTGTGTTTTCTTTAGGAACCAAGCATGCTGTTGGCACTTGAAGTGAGGCTCTCCCAAATCCCTCGTGGACTGTTTCTGTGTTGTTCTGAAGCAGTTGTGCTTTACTGGTAAAGACTGCAGTTTTCCCCACAAAACTGAAAGCAGAGGAAGGTGACGCACAAACAAGTGCTTTGCAGCATAAGCCCTGTTAAGGCACTTGGGAGGGCCTCTTGGGGAGCCCTGCAGTTGCCAGCGTGGAAGGAGGTGCCCATTCCACTTGCCTGACTTCATTTTCCCTTTCCGATGTGTCTTTGAAATCGCACCCACTTGTCAGCCCCATTGAACCGCTGGGTTTTGGGAAGTCCCTTTGCCCCTGAATTTTAATTTAAGAACACTCCTCAGGAGTTTCATTTTGGTTAGAAGTGTAGGCAGACAGTAGGCAGCAGTTTCTGGTTTGCAGGAAGAGCTCTGGAGCTGCCTGCAGTCTGAGAGGTTCACCATGGCCCATGGGGCAGAGAAGTGGCATCAGGGTGGATGGGGTGGCAGAGCCCCATTTTGGACGAGTGTCCTGACCCTTCTGGAGGCCACCACAAAATGCTGGTGGAGTTCAAAAGGATTTTATAGGAGAACTTGGATGGAAATTAGTCTGGATGAAGTCTGCAGGGCTCTCATAAATGGTTACTTTGTGTGGCAAACACCCAGTTGAAGAACACTTTTCCAGTCCTGTGTTTATGTGTCACTTAGTGATTCCTCAGGACAGGCACAGGCTTTGATATAGCTGTGAAATTCAGACTGCTGGGTATCCCAAGTGGCTTGCAGAGAGTGGCCGCTTGTCCTCTGCATGTCTTCCAGGATTCCACATTTTGGGGGGGGGGCTATTATGCATTGTGCATTGGAGCATAAATGCTGTTCTTTACTAAACCCTTCAGCTTCTATAGGACACCTGTGGGAGGGTCATTTCACCATTCTTGTGGCAATTGGTGTGTGGTAGGGAAGTGTTGCATTTGAGTTGCATTAATGGGATACGTTCATGGGATGACTGTGAGATTTCACATATACTTGCTTATTACTCACAGGTTTTGCATTTCAATAATAATAGTAATGATTGTAATGATACCTTTTCTTTATATAGAACCTTTCATCCCAAAGGGAGCTATAGTTACTCTGGCAGTGACAAAAAAGGTTGGTAACACCCAGTGTAAAGCAGCCATTTGTATAACTCATTCTGTAGGTTGTGGTATATTTCACACTATTCAGGCAATTTTGGAAAGTACTATATTATTATTATTACTCTGCAATCCAAGCACTGTTCAAATCCTTCTGTCTCCTGTTATTACAGCACTGCATTTGTGATACTACAGTTAAGAGTGAGGGAGTTGCCATTTACAGAGCATAACCCTCTTTTTGAGTGATTTTATAATGTTAGGGTTTCTCTCCATGTAAAACTGGGTGTAGAAGTTTCCCCCCAGGACATAATTATTTCTTTTTGTTTAGAAAAAAATGCTTTTTAAACCCACTCAATCACTTCTCACTTCAATTTTTGGGAATAATTTGGGAGGAAGAAGGATTGGTTTGGTTTCCATTACCCTGGTCAGTTGGGAATAGGCAATAAGTGGGGCTGACTTCTGCTTTTACCTTGGGTTTCCATGTGTATTTGAAGAGGGTAGATCTAAAATACTTCTCCTTTGATGCAGCTGCACACTTTTGCTGTGAGACTTAGTACCTGTCCAGAGCCCTCTGAACAGAAATGTTTCTGATAGGAACTCAGAGCCTGGATATATGTTATGCATTTACCTTTTGAGTGTAACAGCTGGTGCTAATAACCTGAAGTTAAGACTTCAGGTGTCTTGTATAAATGAGGTTGTTAGGAGGGGAGGAGCATCTCTGTTCTTTATTAGCTAACGCTGTTTGCAAGCACAAGCACACGCTTGCTCACTCACTCACTTTTTAGCTGCTTTGTGGTTGACCGATTTTGTTTGCCTGCAGTGCAGCTTGGTGGCCAGCCAAGGCCCTGGGGTGTGGAGCTGGGCTTCTCTCCAACATGCATGCAGAGAAATACCCCAAAATATGCTGCTTTTGTATAGGCTGGAGTCTTTGAAGGCTTTTATCATGTACCATCTCTTCACCTTGGGCTGTGTTGCTCTTCCTCAGACGTTATCAGTGGCATCACCTCTGTGTGAGACCAGTTGTCTGCTGTTGGGCTTATCTGCTCTTGCTGTTTGGACCAGCCCTGGTTCTCCAGCCAGATTCCATAGACTGTGGCCATTCTTTTGCTCACCTTAGCTATCATTGTCCGTAAAGTAGTTGTACATGTAGGACATAGATAGACATATAGCACATAGCTACAAGAGTGGTTGTAGAATGAAGAGCCCTTCATTTTCCAGCTTCTCCTTGCTTCTCTGTTTCTAGCAAGTACAACCTTTGCTCATCAGTCATGAGTGAGGCTGGCATTCCCGCAGGCAAAAGCCCACATAATATTGTTTGTGCCTTGTAGAAAGTAAGGCAGTTTTTTGCTAATATTTTTCTTCCATGAGGCCCACATTAACATATTTTGGTTTTGAAAATGTGAAGGCATCCCTTAGCATCCACATGATCTCTTCTGAAAACAAGAGATTTATAAATGCGAAACCTGACTTTGGGGCACTAATTGTATCAACACAGCATCGGAGAGACTGGAATAAAGCAAGAGCTATGCAGTGTTTATATAACTAACAGTATCCAGAGGGCATTTCCAGACCCTATACTCTGAGATTTGGAGAACACTTGAAGGCTTGGACTGTGCTTTGCATTCAAGACACTCTTCTCCGTGTGCTTTGTAAGCAAGAACTCTGATAAGCTTTTTCCAGTTTTGGAAATTCAGGCTGCATGAGAGTGGTTTGTGTTTATATTATAGTCAAGCTGGAAAGGGTCCAATATGATTTAATTTAAATGTCTTTGTTTTGGGTATAACTTTGAGTTATTTTTCAAACAGAAATGATCTTTCTTTCTTAAACCCATACAGTGTTTTTTTGTCCCCTTCTTGTTTAAATGTAGATAACTTTATAATTGACTTTAAGCTGGGAAACTTTCCAACAGAGTATAATTATTCTTTTCTTTTGTACAATGCTTTTTATTAGTGCTATGAAGCTGGGCTAATGTCACAATACATAAAAACATGGAAAAAAGGAGACATGGTCTTTTGGCGTGGGCCATTTGGAGGGTTCCCATATCGACCTAATAAGGTTAGTTCCCTAAGAGACAGAGGATGTGGCAGCTAGCTTTGTTTAATACTCTAAGGGGAAGACATCAATTTGATTACTGTTTTCATGATTATTTTAGGGACTTCCTGGGTTACTATAGAGTGCTACAGCATTAGCAGTCAGTTGGAGAAAGTACACCTCATTGAACCGCAGAATATTTAAGAAGGAAGAGGAGAGGGAGGTGGATGGGAGACTGGAAGCCATTAGCATCTGTATTAGAAGCTCCTGATGTGTTTAACAAAGAGAATTTTCTTTGCACCAGCCATGAGTGCAGATGGGTTTTGTGTCGTTTGAACTGCGTTGCTGGTTTGTGACTGAGCACAAGCAAAGGGGAAGTGTTGATCTTTTCCTGTCCTGGGTATTCCCTGAACTGTAGCAGCTCCAGAGAGGTGTCAACATCACGCAGCCGCTCTGCAAGTGTTGATCCCAGCCTGATACCAGGCTCCCTGCAAAGAGAGGCAGATCCAGTTTCAGGGGAAGGGTTCTCACACATGCTAATTCAGTTACTTAATTATAACCTTTCAAATGAGGAGCAGAATTAAAATGCTGGTCATTAAGATCCCAAAGCTTTGAGTTTTCTTCCCCTCCCTCCAACAAAAATAAGACTAAAATCCCAGTGGCCAAACTACGTGCAGAGCAATTGTGTTCTGCTTCCTGAAATACTCTCCTTGCTGGTTTAGGCTACTGTTTCCTTCTCTTCTTAAAAGCTTCCTCATAGTAATCTGGGACAGAACATGTCATCAGTCATACCCTCGAAGTGGCTGTGTTGAGGGGCTGTCTGGATGATCTGTGTACAGGCAGTTTGCAAAGCACCTGATTGATCTTTAAAACAACTTGCTATAGAAGAGGGGCTTAAGTCCCAGTTCTGGCACTGATGCACTGGCTGGCAGCAGGGGAAAGTTCTGGGAATCTTCTGTCTTCCTACACAGAGCACTTTCCTGCCTGCACATCCCTATCTGAGTAGAGTGAATGCCCCCACTTGCAGGTGAGAAGCACTGTGTGCTGCTGGTAGCTCTTTGAGAAAAGTGAGATAATGCACCAGGAAGATACATAGATCAGGATGGAGAAGAAACCGTTTCCTCCAGAGAACGTTCAGGATTGTACTTTGCAGCATCCAAGATAAACACTGGGAGCTTTTCCAGTGGGAAAACAGTGCAGAGTGGGTCAGCAAAGTGTAGCGTAGACTTGAAACTGAACAATAATTGAAATCAAGGCTAAAGTTGGGATAAAATACTATATTTGGGTAAAATCCAGTTTTGTTAGGTTGGATACATGGACACTGGAAGTGCTGTCTGTAATCCTTTGTAGAAAAATACATTCTCAAGATTTGAATTTACCAGTTCATGACCTTCTGATGTGTTCTTTCTTAAGGGAGCCTTTACCAGTGCAGGAGCAGGAGGAGCTGACTGGGAGCACATCCATTTCCAGTCACGACAGCTCATCCACACTTCTCTGTTCTGTTGTTAGCATGGAGAACTCCTCATGCTGGCATCTGGTACCGGTCTTGCGCCGATGCTTCCCATCCTCCAGTCCATAACAGATGATGAAGAGGATGAAACCTTCGTAACTCTTGTTTGCTGCTTCCCTACCTTTGACAAAATTTATCTGAAACCTCTTCTCCAGGATCTGGCTCGATACTGGAACATCAGAATATTTTATGTCCTAAGCCAGGTAAGTAAGTGGATATGAAGCATGATTGTGTGAGGGTTCTCTGTGCTGGATGAGCCTCTGCTTCCTCTGCTTTTCCATGAGCATGATCTTAATTCTTTCCCATTCATTGAGGTTATTTTGTGATCCAGTAGCTGCTGTTCTGAAATCTGGTACATGTTGTCACGCTGCTGCTAGTCTGGAGAGTTTTGGGAAGTGACCATTGGTCACTGCTTGTCTCCCTTTACCTCCTTGCTCTGTTGCTGCTCTGTTGGGACGGATCCACTGATCCATAGTGACTGCTGATTATTTTCCCCCGCTGCAGATGGCTGTCGCTGCACCTAAACATTTGTGCAAAGAAAACTTGATTCTGGGGTACTCACAGCAAATAAACTATTTCTTCTTTCCCAATGCCAGTGCCTTAATCTGTCCTTATTCTCCATTCACTGCTCATGGCTAGAGCTCTCTTCTAGTATGTTAGCACCAACTTCTCAGCAATTATTTCTCCCAGCTGACCCATTCTTAAACTTCTTAAAGTTGTTTCTCCCTCTGTAGAATTATTTTTCCCCTGCCAAATCCATGGGATGAGGGCATACCCTCTCAGTGGTCTTACATTTTGAGCAGTCTTTTTCATTTCCATTTGGTCCCAAAGTTGCCTGTGTTCTGCATGGATTCAGTGGTTGAAAATTACTTCCCTCAGAACTGAGGATTCATTGCAAGGAGGATATAGAAAGAATTATTTATGTTAAGGGAACGAATCCCATTGCATTTTTAGTCTCTCAGATGAATCACTTTTTGTATCTCTGATAGTGGATGTGTCTCATACATTATGTTCCACATATGGCCTCAGCTAGATGAGATTTGGTGTAGGGAAAAGTACTTGTGACTTAGGCACCCCCTCAGCTGCTCTATGGGAGGTAATCGTCTCCGGTGACGTAGCTTAAATACCTTTTGCAGGACAGAGCTGTTTCAAGAGCATGAAGAGGTCTTGAAATTCAATCAGTGAAGGGCGAGAAACCTGCTTGACCCCTGTCAACACTGTCTGCCCTGTGTGTACATCTCTCCTTTTCTTCTCTTCCCTTAGCAGGTTTGTTATAGTCCAACACTGACTCATGCATCCTCCCTCTGCCTGTCCTGGTATTTCACTCTGCTGCCTGTCACCACTGCATTTGAGCACCTTCTGCTTCTAATTAATAGCAGTAGGGGAGTCCCTGCTGGATCTGACATTTCTCATGGGATCGGAGCTGGCTTCTTTTGGTTTTGGTCAGGGGAGATGGAACTGAAAGAGACTTGGGAATGAGAGAGGCAATAGGGAGGAATAGACTTATGATTTAGGACTTAGGAATAGAAGAGGTGCACTGGGACGTGATTCTCAAAGGAGAAGGCTCTACAGCATTTCTTAGCGATAGAAGTCTGGAGATGGACTTTTTACAAAGGCACATAGTGATAGGACAAGGGGGAAATAAACTAGAAAAGATTGAGGTGAGCTCTTAGGCAGAAGTTCTTCCCTGTGAGGGTGCTGAGGCGCTGGCACAGGGTGCCCAGAGAAGCTGTGGCTGCCCCATCCCTGGCAGTGCTCAAGGCCAGGTTGGGCACAGGGGCTTGGAGCAACTGCTCCAGTGGGAGGTGTCCCTGCCCGTGGCAGGGGTTGGAGCTGGAGGAGCTTTAAGGTTCCTCCCAAGTCTGACCATTCTGTGATAGCTACACTCCGGTTTTGTTCAGTTCCCTCCGACTGAGTGGCCAAGTACTGCACCAAGGATTTGATCCAGGCTTTGGAAGAGGAATGCAGCTCTTAGGAAGGGTCAGTTCTACCCAGTCCCATGCAGCACTCTGAGGGAAGGAGGGAGGTTTGCTGTAAGCAATTAGTTGTCCTTTTTAACATGACACACTGCAAAACTTTTGTCTTTTCAGGAAACTTCCCTGGAAAAGCTTCCCTGGAGCTATCAGGAAAACACGTACACTGGTCGTCTCAATGAAGGCTTGATGAAGACTATAATAAATTCCTGCAGAAGAAGGCCATTTGTGTTAATCTGTGGCTCTTCTGCATTCAGTGAAGATATGAGTAGATATCTTGAAGCTGCAGGGATTGAAGAAGATTCCTGTTTTGTCTTTTAGCAGGATGTTCCTGACCTGAGGGACTGTAGGCTGAGCCTTGGACATCCTCGTTTCTCTGCAGGCGTTGCACAAAATTGGTTGTCTTGGTAGACTGAGTTCCTTGTGCATATACTTATATAGGCCTTTGGATCAAGTATTTGTCACCATTATGATTCTCACTCTTGAGTGTTTTAAGGAACATGTGCCATTCCAGAGTGGCTGCTATGTGCTGCACCACCCACACCTCAGCATGGTAATGATAATGGAGGCCTTCATATACAATTGTAGGAGGGAGATCTCGTAAGGGCACTAAAGGTATCCAAGTACAGAGCTTTGCTGTAACATGAAGATCAGTGAGTTGCTTTGCAATCCGTGTTAGTCTGCAGTGGTACTGTGCCCTGATAGGTGTCCAGGGGAGAGGCTTAACCCTCAGGGAGGAGACTGCCTGGCCACGGGCTCTGGAGTCCTTGGGGTTCATTTCAGTTGTGTCATTATCTTGCTGGGTGGTGCCAGGTGAGTCACTTGACCTCTCTCTACCTCAGTTGCCCTGTTACACACTAAGGCAGAGAAGGAGGCAGTGATCTGCTGTGGAAAGAGCCTTTCCAACCTGTGTTACCTCCTTAATGCTTGAAATGCTGACTGGGGAGAGAAAGAGCATGTCCTAACACTGAGAGAAAGCATCCAGGATGTAGCTGTGCTGCCTGCCAGTGAGGATGGTTGTTTGCTTTCTGTGTCCCCTAAGTGTTGTATCATAGCTCTGGTTCATTACATTGAACCTCTTTCCAAATAAACAGCTGTTTCTGTTTCTCACAGGACTCTCAGGTGCCCAAGGCAATGCTATAGGCGTACAAGAACACAAGCTGAGGAGTGGATGCTTCATGGGGCTCCACCTGCATGCTCTCTGTGGATCAGGGCACAGAGCCAGGGACTGCCCTGGGGATTGCAGCCCTGGCCCCTTCTATTTCAGCCCAACCTGCTGCTACCTTTCCTCTGAGATACCCTCTTTCTGCTCTTTTAGACCCCTGTTTTTACTAACTACACCTGGAAATACAGCCTTTCTGTACACCTTTGTGTTTTTCTGTTTGCTCCCAGTTCATCCTGTGCTGGGGTTGCCCTGGCTGTGACAGATGACGCTGCGTTACCATTCATGCCTCGTTTTTTATCTGTATCAAACAGTACACCTTACACAAAGGAGATGTAGTTTAAGAGTTACTCAAAACAAGCAATGTGCACTAAAATGGTGGCTCTGATTTTCATCCTGGGAGGAACCATCGGTTCCCCTTGCATCAGTGAGATTTGTCTGCAGTTACCAAATGCTTGGAATTAATCCAGTGTAGCTGCAGCTTTTTTATGTTATCTTCATCTGAGCAAGAGCTGACAAGAAAGCCAAAACAGGGTTCTGCAGCAAAATCCAGGGGAGTTCTCCAGGGTGGATCCGAAGCAAGCTCACTCTTCCCACCCAAACCCATGCTTCACCTGCTGGTAGCCACTGTGTAGCGGAGGTGCTTCTGCGCGGCGTGGGGCTGGTATAAGGAGTTGCTTTGTCTTTCTCTCCCTGCTTTAGCCTTAGCTAGGGACACAGACATGTCCCTCGGATATGATATTCTCTGAAAACCTTCCTTCTATACCTCTTGCTTTAAATATTCTGCCTTTTTGAGGCTTTGCTAAAAATCCCTTTTGCACAGGCCTGAGGTATGACTTCACGCTCGCTTCGGGAAAGCGACGACTTTGTGTGTGAAAGCCGGGCCTGTTCCTTTAAACACAACCCCAATATGTCTGGGTATTTCAGCACATATGGGCCAGGATGGATAAACCCTCCCCAGCTGGTGTGGCCGTTCTGCCGCGAAGCCTCCTGTCTTTGTTCCTGGCTAAAAGGGAGGGTGGTGAGAGACGGAGCAAGCTGTGAGTGCTGCGGGTTGCAATCCTGCAGAGGCAGAGCGGGAGGAGGTGATGCGTGCCACGCCGGAGGGGACCGGGTCTCTCTGAGATGCTCTCCATGGGGGAGATGATGGCTGTGGAAGTATGGAATTGGAGGGGCCTTCAGACCGGCCCTGGGCACTTTGTTCTTTATTTTCCACCCTGCTCTCCCTTCCCCCTCCTGCCTTTTGTCATTTCCCAGGCTGGAGTCCCCAGTTCCAACTGGGAACAGCCCCTTTTAGAGGCTTGCATGGTGCTCCTGCAAAGGCAGGGATGTGGAATGGAAAAGCTCACAGGCAGGATTTTCCCTACAGAGGGAGGATGAGAGGTTTGCATCCTTTGGAACCTGGGAGCTACCCTGCGGTGGCAGTGTCACAGGGAACGGTGCAGTGCTGTCCACTATGTGGGATCGTTGAAGCTGGAGGTGCGTGAGCTCCCTGCAGTGCTTGGTGGGACAGGGTGCTGGTAGGATGCCCCCGTGCTCTGGCTGCCTCCAGGAAGCCCCCATCACCCTTGCAGCACCGTACTGGAGAGAGGGCTTTCCCTTCGCTTCCTTTCTTCTTCCTCCTCATCTGCAGCCTAAATACCTTCTTAATTTCATCTCATTATTTCCTGCCTAAATAATTCCCATTTCTCCTGGGCACCGTATTTAAACCTTTGATCTTCTCTGAAGTCTCGCAGTCCTGATCACATCCTTTCTATTTGAATGAATCAAATGCCTTTTTCACTCATGATTTATATATTTGCCCACAGAGGAACAGAGGCAGCCCCGATACAGCACACCTCAAAATCACCCACTTTGGCTGGGGCCACAGTACTCTGGGCTGATCCAGAGCAGCTCTGACCTCCATGCCTGGCTCCTCTGCCTGCATCTCTGCTCCATCCAACCTGAGCAGTGTATCCTGTGCTCAGACCCAGCCAGGGAATGGCCATCCCCAGGTCAGGAGGAGGGGGAATGTGCCTGCGGTTGATGGATGCGGTCTCTGGGGAGCGGGGCACAGCTGCTGTGCTGCATGGCCCCGGTTCCCTGTATCCCAGGGGTATCCCTGGTGCAGAGCGCAGCTGGAGGGATGGAGAAGAGTGGCCGTGTAGGTACCAGTGTTCTGGATGCTGACTCCGTGCTGGGATGTGGCTCGGCCCTGAGGCTGGTGGGTGTTGCTGGAGGTGGATGTGGTGAGGGTGAATGTGTTGCTCTGTTGTGCAGTGATGGAGAAGTCAGGAAGCACATTGTCCCTGATCCCAGTGGGTCATGGCTGGGAGGGTTGAGCACTTGTGGCTGAGATTATGAGGGCTGTGGTTATGGAAGCATCCAGGAGAAGCCCCAGCACCACAGGCCATGGTGCCAGACATCTCCTGCCTCTTTGCTGCAGGCTGTGGCCCCGTATGTATGTCACAAGGCACAGGTACAGACCTCCGCTCCAAACCTGTTAGGGAAATGGATGATAAAGCTCTGCGGCATCCCTGGGAGGTCGGCAGCAGCGTCACAGCCATCTCCAGAGCCTGCACTGGAGCAGTACCCAGGGACAGGCAGGCCTGCCTTGCATCTCCTGCTCTTCCTCCTGGTGCTGGTGGGGTGATGCAGTACTCAGCATCCCAGGACAGACACCCCGCTGTCCCCCACTCAGCTGGGCTGAGGATGGAGGGCTCCTGGCTGGGATGCCCCAGTGCCAGCGAGGCTGGGCAGTGGGGAGAGAGCCTCTGCAAATGTTATTGTTATTATTGCCCATAAATATCCTGAGGCACTTAACGACCTTGGCATGGAGCATTTCCTGAGGATTCATGACCAGTTGGCGTTAATGGTCCTTAGCAGCACCTCGGGCCGTCAGCTCCTCCCAGCCCATCATTAATCCACAGGAAATGTCTCGGGCATCGATCCTCATTGCTTAATTAATAAATGCAACTTGTCTCCTCGCCTGAGATTTAGAGATAGGCGCTGCTGCTTCCCCTGCTGCTTTGAAGGTGACTTCTTCAGCACAGGTCCCTCAGGCCTGAAGGCCCTCATGGGTTTTGCTTCCTGGCATTCTTCTGGGTGTGGGATGTGGCAGCAGGAAAGTCTTTTCCCTCCTGGCCAGGCGGGAATGAACTGAGCTGCTGCTGGGATTGGGGTTTTCCAGTTAACGTGGCACATCTTTCCCACCGAACACAAAGGTTTGAGCACCGTCAGCCGGGTGCATCCGAGAGCCCGAGTGTGAGCCGGCCTGGAAGAACCTGGTAGTTCTCCAAGGCCATAGCAGGTTCGATAATAATCGATGGTTTTTGCCCATGAGTCACAATTCATCTCTGGCGTTCCTCAGGGGAGGTGGGATTTGCTATCTTTAGTGCTCACGACTGCTGCTTCCCTGCGCTGAGCATCCCGCTGAGCCTGGACTCTTGCTGCAGGGATGCTGACCTGGCAGCTGGCGTGGAGTCATGGCTGCGTTTAAATCCTGTTCCCTGTTTCTCCAGCGTTTACCACCCGTTGGCTTCGTGCAGTGGTACCGTAGCATAAATCATGGTAATTCCTGAGGTGCTTTTCTGCGGCAAGTCTGAAATTCCCATTTTGGTTCACTGGCTTGACTGGTGAGCTAAATTATTTTCATAGCCCCTTAAGGGCATATTGTCAGCTCAGACTTATTGCCACTATACACCATATCTGAAACATTAATATCTCTTCTAAATATAGTGTATTGACAAGGTATCTGGTATAGTGTAAATCCTTGGGACATTTGATCCAGATCATTAAAACTGAGTGAAGGAGAGGAGGAATAGATCAAGTTGCCTTGCCGCTCTTGATTCAAACAAGTGATGAATTATTCATTCCATTATTAATTCTACAGGCCTCCTGCTTTTTTATTTAGTTAGTTAGTTATTTATTTCCCTCCCAGATAGACAGCTCCAAAAGGATGCTCGGGTGCTGCTGAGAGGAGGCTTCCCTGCTGGAGGATGGGGTGCGTGGGGGCAGGCTGCCTGGCAGCATTGGCTGTGCTCTGTGGGGCTCTCGGGGATGCTCCAGGCAGAGGTAAGAGCCCGATTGCAGCTTCACCTGGGGACAGTGCGTGTACATCCGTGGTACTTGGGGAGGAGAGGGCTGACTGTGGGTGCTGCAGTGCCTCTGGGTGCGAGCAGGTCCCAGGGAGAGGGACTCTCCTCCCTCCGCTTGGCCTGGGGCAAGGAGCTGGGATCTGCAGCCGCTATGTGTGACAGCAAGTGTGGGGCACCGCTCCGTGCGTGTTCTGCTGCTTCACACTTGTTTTACTGCAGATTGCAGGTAGGGGATGGCCTTTTGTGGAGTACAGGTGCTTTGCTGAAGGGTTTCTTTAACTTCTGGGGTTGCACATGCCTATATGAATGTAGAATCACAATGGTTTGGATTGGAGGGGAACCTAAAGCTCATCCAGTTCCTATCCCTGCCACGGGCAGGGACACCTCACACCAGACCAGGGTGCTCCAAGCCCCTGTGTCCAACCTGGCCTTGAGCACTGCCAGGGATGGGGCAGCCACAGCTTCTCTGGGCACCCTGTGCCAGCGCCTCAGCACCCTCACAGGGAAGAGCTTCTGCCCAAGAGCTCATCTCAGTCTCCCGTCTCTCAGCTTAAAGCCATTCTCCCCTGTCCTTTCACTGCATGCTGTTATGACACAGGTATATGTATGTGGGTGTATGTATGTGTGTATGTGTATGTTGCTGTGAATGCAATAAACCTCTCACTTTACCTGGATAAACCACCCCTGGGATGCAGGGCAGGGCTATTTCAGTAACATTATTCCTTTAATGTGAGCCCTGTATGACTTCATTGCCTATCCCCAGTAGTAACGAGATGATTCTAGATCTGTCCAGCTTTGCTGCTTATGGAAACACCCCTTTACCCATTTGCTGTTGTGCTGCATCCGGGGCATGGCAGGACCCCCTCGCTGGCAGCTCACTGCACAGCGGGCGTGATGAAAAGCAATGCGCTGCCTCGCTATTGATTTGCAATATACTTGGCCCAGATTGATGGCAGCGAGCGCCCAGCCTTGCTTGGGAACCTGCACGTGTCTCCTGAGGGCCTCACAGGGTCTGCATCCCTCGCAGACATGATGTATGTGCCCGCGATAGCAGCCTCTTCACCTCAACCCTAATCAGACCCAGGGGCAGGTGGCAGCCTTCCCCTCCCCGCCTTATTTTATAATAACCATGTCTCAGGATAAAGATTTCATTATTAAATCGATCCCTACACTCATAACTCATTGCTGAGCGCATCGAGCCCTTCACCCCTATTCCTCCCTGCTTGAATTCATCGATACTGCCATGATACGGGGGGAGCACCGTCAGCGGGAGGCACAAAGCCGGAGGGGAGGGCAGATGGGGCACCCTTTAAAACTCACTTTGAAGTTCAGTCCCTACTTTCTTTTTCCCAGCAATAAATAGGGGGGATGCTGTGTTGTTGTTGGCAGGACAAGCTCAAGGGCATGGTTACGTGGAGGGATGAAAGGTGATGGTGGGACACATGGGAGAAAGGAGAAGGGGTGGCTGAGCCCAACGGAGGTCTGCAGGGTGCTGATGGTGGGATGGAGCCGGTGCTGTGCACCCCATCTCTGTTCTTCCAGTCTTGGCCTGGAAAGGGGGCATCACATCCACCTCTGTGTTCTCCAGGCATCAAATGCGGGGGGGTGCTTTCGGCACCCTCTGGCAATTTCTCCAGCCCCAACTTCCCAGGACTGTACCCCTATGAGACGGAGTGCACGTGGCTGATCGTGGTGGCCGAGGGCTCCTCCGTGCTGCTCTCCTTCAGCCACTTCGAGCTCGAGTACCACACTACCTGCGCCTACGACTACCTCCAGGTCTACAATGGGGCTGCCCGGGACCAGGGCAACCTCCTGGGCACCTTCTGTGGCCACAGCCCCCCGCCACCCTTCTCCTCCGCATGGCACGTTATGGCTGTTGTCTTCCGCTCCGACCGCCACGTGGCCAAGCACGGCTTCTCTGCTGCCTACCGGAAAGGTATCGGGACGGGATGGAGGTAGCAGAGCACCCATGGTCCTGGATGGTCCCGAGCGGTCCATCTCTCTGAACGGTCCTCCCCTTCGTCCTCATCATCTGTGTCTCCCCACAGATGCCTGCGGTGGGCAGCTGACGGGGCTGTCAGGGGAGATCACCAGCCCTCGCTACCCCGAGAGCTACCCCAACGATGCCGAGTGCCGCTGGAGCATCGGGGCACCCGATGGTGGAACACCCCTCACCCTGGTGTTTGTGGACTTCCAGGTGGAGGGGGGCCAGGGCTGTGGCTTTGACTACGTGGCTGTGTTCGATGGCCCCACCGCCGCTGCCCCCCGCCTGGGACGCTACTGCGGCAGCGCCCGCCCGCCCCGCACTGTGTCCTCCACCCCGCACCTCCTCATCCTCTTCAAGTCGGACTTCAACATCGGGGGCAGAGGCTTCAAGGCCCATTTCTACTCAGGTGAGGGGTGCTCGGGGTGGTGGGGCAGTGGGAAGAACGTGGGGATGAGTCCCTGGCGTGGTGGTGGTGATGCTCTTACCCCCCATGGCAGCAAGAGATGACAGTAAAGGGGAGCCCCCTGGGGAGAGCTCATGAGAAGATGGTGTGAAGTGTAAACCACCATATGATGCAAAGGGCACTGTTGTGGCGGTCCCAAGCCCCAGGTTGTGTTTCTCTTGAGCATGAGTCACCCTTCTCCTTGCTCATGCCATTCCCTGGGGATATGGGTTTTCACCATCTGCTCTTGCAGGAATTTGGCCACCTTGGGCATTGCCGTCCCTTCTAACTGATAGGTTTCCCTACCAAGGGAAGCCAAGCGAGCAGTGAGGTAAAGGGCAGAGCATCCTTTAGCAAGAAAGGAAGTGACTGCTCATCTGCCAGCTCATCCACACCCGGGGGCTTCAGGTTTGCTTTCATGTTTTCCTTTCCCCATTCTTCCTAAGCAGGCGAGTGCCAGGAGGTGTTCACCACCATCAAAGGGAACTTCTCCAGCCCTCGGTACCCCAATTTCTACCCCAACAACCTCAAATGCCAGTGGAGCATCCACCTTCCCCCAGGCTACCGGGTCAGGATCTTCTTCCTGGACATGGACCTGGAGGGCCGGAGCAGCCTGACGGGTGGCTGCGACTATGACCGTGTGTCTGCCTTTGACGGTGGTGCTGAGAACGGGTCCCTGCTGGGGCAATGGTGCGGGCAGGAGAGCCCGGCACCAGTCACCTCCCCCAGCAACCGGGTGCTGCTGGTGCTCCACACCGACCGCAACACGGCCAGGAAGGGCTTCTCCATCGCCTATGTGGGAGGTAAGGTCTGACCTGGGTGCTGTCAGTGCTTTATTTCCATTGGGATATGCCCGAGACCATGTAATTTCTATGAGGACTGTGCAGTGAAGACACCGATCTGAGGAGCAGAGCACGCGGCTCTTTCGGAATGGGGTGGAGAAGTGAGCTCCAGCTCTTGCACAGTGTGCCTCGCACATGCTGCACATCATCTTTAGTCTTCAGGAGGTGCTTTCCAGCTGCTTCTCCCTGTGTATGTGTCGCTGCTCTGCTCCTGCTGCTCCCTTAGGGCTTGAAGCAGACAAAACCCAGAGGGAGCCTATGGGGAGGTGACCATCACCACCCTGTTCCCTGCTCCCCAGGATGCTCCAGCCCCGCTGGCACATGGCTGAGCAGGCAGACATAGGCACCATCACAGGGGCAGGATCCCTGGGATTCGGCACTCCCAAACCCACGCAGCCAGGCCTGCCTGGCATTCCCTGCCTCCAGCATGCCCTGCATCCCAGCCAGTGCATCTGCAGCCGGTGGGAGGAGCGGCGTGTGGCCTTCCTCGTGTGTTTGCCACCCTCTGCACCTCAGAAGCCAGGCAGTTCACGGTGTTTGTTGTGTTTGAAGATGATTACATCTGAGCTGACCTGTGAGTCAGGGATGATTCAGACAGGAGCAGCCTCACCGGCAGACTGGAGCCGCAGCAGGGCTGCTGGACCAGTGGCACAGGAGCTGGGGGCTGCTGCCTATGGGGTTATGAGCTTTTATCCCTCAGCACCAAAATGTTCTTCATTTCCAGTGCAGCAGAAGGGATTTGGGAGTGTGCGGCTCCAGGAGTAAGAGATGGGATGGAGTTTTGTCCCGAGGCTGTGGAGGAAGGGAGGTTGTACCAGGCATCTAACAGGGATTTAGTCCAGCAGGTCAGTCGCTGCCCATGTCCTGCTTGTTTCTCCCTGGTCCACAACAGCGTGCAGGGGGAGGAATCTTGGCCTCACTGAGTCTGGTCATGGAGAAACCCCATTCCCAATGGAGGATCTTGCAGATAGATGGGATGCTGAAGAGCAGGGGGAAGCCCCATTATGGAGAGGATGTGACTTCTCCTCACTGCCCAAGGCTCCTGCTTTTCTCCCTTTGCCCTTGGTGGCAGGGGAGCACCTCCATATCCACATCCTCAGCCCTTCAGCTCTGTCAGTATTTTCCTTTCAGCCTCCACATCCACAGCTCTCCAGTTACGCAGATGTTTTCCTTTTGGGCCCACAGAAGGGCATGGCTTGGGCTGGGCCTGTGTGATTTATGGCCATTCGAATGAAAGCCTTCATGCCAGGAGAGAGGATCCATTTTCTTCTCCTCTTGATCTAATGCACTTTAGTTATTTGGTAAATCTTCTAATGGTTTTATAATGCACTAAGTGAAGCAAAGTGACACTATTTATTCCATATTGATTTTATTGTGTCTTATTTATCCCTTATTCAGAGGGAGCTGGAATAATTCAATAATTCATACTGCCCAAGTGGATGGTTCAAGCTGAGCGAGGATTAACTTTAAAGAGGAGCGCATTTTCCCTCCCTGCTTCTTTCCCAGCATGGATGCTTTCTGCATCCAGAGGGGCCAGAGGCAGTGTGATGGAGAGGGGCTGGGCTCCCCACTGCCTTGGTCTTCATCTCAGCGTCAAGGGCAGCTCAACAGCAGCTCACTCTTCACTGTTCTCCAGCTCCCCATCAATAACAACATCCTAGGGGCAGCGGAGGGTTGATGAGGGACAGGACCTGGGCTGTGCCATCCCCTGGGAGGATGCCTACACAATGGTTTGGGTTGGAAAGAACCTTAAGCTTATCCAGTTCCAACCCCCGCCATGGGCAAGGGCATCTCCCACCAAACCATGTCAACCAAGGCTCCCTCCAACCTGGCCTTGAACACCATCAGGGATGGGGCATTTCCAATTTCTTTGGGAGCCTGTTCCAGTGCCTCACCTCCCCCACAAGAAAGAACTTCCTCCTTATGTCTAACATGAACTTCCCCTGTTTCAGTTTTAATTCATTCCCCCTTGTCCTATGGCTGCAGTCCCTAATGAAGAGTCCCTCCCCAGCATCCTCGTAAACTCACCATGTGAATCCTACATGCCATGCCAGTGGCTGAGAGGTGCGTGGCAAACTCACGAGGCCAATGTCCCCGCTTCTCCTGCTTCTGTTGATCGCCTGCTTTGTGTGTGATGAGGACAGCGAGCTTTGAAAACTGCCGGAGCTTCCCATGTACCTTGTTTTGCGTCCCAACAGTTGTGCCCATGAACGTCAGCTGCACCCGGACGGATTTCCACATCCAGATCCCAGTGCAGTCTCTGGCCCAGCTGGAGAGGAACAGGATTTACTTGGGGACCCCGTCCTGTGCAGCCCAGGTGGTTGGCAGGAACCTCAAAATACACACCAGGTTCGACACCTGCGGCGCTGAATCCCAGGTGAGCGATTGGCAAACCTTCCTTTCAAGCAAGCTGAGTCGATGGCTAGCCCTATGTTGGTCACACCGGCTGCAGAGGGGCATTCCCTCCCATCTTCCCAATTGATCCTGGTCTGATCTGTGGCCAACCCAGTCAATTCCCTGTGGAAATGAGCTGATGAGACGTGACCCTTGTGTTGCAGAAACGCAACAACACATCCGTCATCATCAGCACCCTCTACATCGACTTCTCAGCGGGCGACCAGGAGGACATCCACCAGTACGAGGTGCAGTGTGAGCCCAAGAGGAAGGAAGCCTCGGTCACCCTCATCGCCGGCTCCGACCCATCCAGGCTCAGCCAGGCAGAAAACCCGGTGGATGCCCAGCAGCGGGAGGGGGAAGCGATGGACACCCGTGAAATCAAGAGCCAGGACACCAGTGACATCGTCTTCATCAGCATCTGCATCCTGGCCGGGCTCCTCATGGTCATCGCGGTGGTGGGGCTGGTGCTTCTGTAGGATGCACATCTCCAGGGCAATCCCAGCCCTGCACAGGGCGGAAGGGCACCCCAAAATCCATCCTCACCCCAGGCGGAGCACTACCACAGATGCTCAGAGACACAGCTCCCAGGCTCCGAATGAGCCTGGACCCAACCTCCACCTCCCTACCTCGCCTGAATAATCCAGGCAGTAGGCAGCCGTTTCGCTTCCCAATTTGTTTTCCTCTGTCTCAATCTGTCCATTTGGCTCAGGAGTGCAATTCTTGCACTTCCTAACTCCTCCTGCACCTGCTTCAGTTCATTTTCCCTCTGGTGCTGCTGCTGCTTTTGGGAAAGTAGCGTTGTTTGCTGATGGCTGCAAGTCACTCTGCCGGTTATTTCTACCTGAGTTCTTGAAGGTCCAAACCATCCCCAAATACAGTGGTATTCCCAACAAATATTACCCATGCTCAGGGGGTACCGTGGAGCTGTGTTGTCGGTATCTTCACTTGGCACATACGGATGCAGCTCATGAAGGTGCTCCCAGGCTGTGTTCCCGGATGTCTGGGTGATGTGACGAGGCGCATTCACCATGCCCTGGAGCTCCTTTTCTGATCTTCAGATGATATCTAACGCACTCCTTGCTCTCAGGACTCTTCTGAGTGCTTCAGCAGCTGGAGGGAAGGAGAAGGATCTCTCTTCTGCTCTGTGTTTTCCTCCTATCCAGGCATCCACCACTGCGAGCTCTGTGCCAGCATCACTCCTGGAGTCTGAAGGAGAGCTGTGGAGACAGGGGAGATGCTGGAGCACGGAGGCTTTGGTAGCCTTGTAAAGACAGCATTGTCACAAGGGGCTGGCGCCCCTGGGACCTCAGCAACATCAAACCTCTGCCCTTGGTCCCTGCAGAGGGTGAGCCCAGCAGCCAGGAGCATGAAAACAGGAGTCCTGCGGTCACTGCACCTCCAGAAGGACGGGGTTCCTCCCCAGGAGCACTGGTGCTACTGAGTGATGGCCAAATAACCACTACCCCAACACAAAGGGAATTCCCTTTCAGCATCACAGGGGGTGGCTATGGCAGAGCAGCCTGTGTTTGTCCTGGCATGGGTCACAACCAGCGTATGACAAAGCCGATGTGAAATCTTGCTGCACAAGCAGTGTGAATGCAGCCCCGAGAACCAGGCGTAACCTGCGTGAAACACACTGTGGTGCAGGGAGAGATCTTAAAACATCCAAATGTGGTCATTCAGGGGTGAAAACCTGAGCTTGGGGGCAGTGGGTAATCCAGGAGCTGCTCCTTTGATAGCGCTGCCTCTAAATGTGGATCCATCCTAAGGAGAGTACCAGCTATTCCTGTAAAGCATCACACAGCGAACCCCTGGTGCTGCTGGATCCAGGTCAGTCCTTTAGGTGAAAGGCATTCCTGACTGGTGTCCTGCATCCCGCTGGGACAGCTCTGTACATCCGGGCATGAGAGGAAGCAGCAGTAAAGGGAAAGGATGATGCTGAAGATGATGATCCTGGTTTGCACCATGGATGCTTGAAAAGGGTGTCTGGGGAGGGAAGAAGACACAAATCCACGCATGCCTCTTAATGAGGAGCTTTTGTTGTTGGAGCCTGCATTGACTTGGTGTTTGTTGGTGCAACACATGGGCAAACATGGGATTTCCAAGTGAAGAATTTGCCAGTCCTGTTAAGCTCCATTAAGGCAATGTCTTGAGAGCGTGTGTTGTACATAGAGGGGAAACCAGGCCAGAGCCCCGTGCTGCCTGCAGAGCCTTGCTGCCGCTTGATTGCTAGGTATATAACTGTCAGCTTGAGACAAGAGCCACAAGCCTGGACACCTGAAGGAATTAAAGGTACAATTGAACCTCCTCAGCAGCCCAGATTATGCTGAAGGAGGTGGATGCTGAGGCCACCTGTGCTGGTGGGAGCCAGCAGCACCCAGCAGCATCCAGCAGCATCCAGCAGCATCCAGCCCCTTGCCTGCAGGATGGGCGCCTCTTCTCTGGGCTGGAGCCTCAACGCCGTGTGATTTACAGGGGAAAAGGCTTTTCTGGGTTCCTGTTGGTGCTGTGCTGAAATAAGGAGTCGGACCTGGTCGCAGAGCCCAGCAGCAAAGGGGGCTGCTGTTGTGCTCACCCCTAGAGAGCTTCCAGCTCTGGCTCCTGTTTGAGGCCACCCAAGCATCTCCGGGTGCGGATACAGGAGTGGTGCAATGGGAGCAGCTCTGCTCCACTGAACTAAGGGGCTCCCCAGCATCACCAGCCCCACAGGGCATCATCTCAGGGGTTCATGGGTGGGTGAGTAATGCAGCTTGAAGGCTTACAAAAGCCCTCTCCTGGCTTGTTCCTGGATGCATTCACAGCTGCATCTGTGGCTGCAGTGAGTCATTCAAGGCAGTCTTCCCCCTCGGAGCAAGGAAAGCCTCCCATGCTCACCCAGCACCAGCCCTGCTCAGCCTCCAGTCAAGCTCTGATGTGTCTGAGCCTCTCATTTCTCCATCAGCTTATGGCATCCGGGCTGTCCCTGCCCTGCAGGATTCTGCTCTCTGACATCCCCTGTTAGACCTCCTCATCCCGGATACACCCGGATCTCCCTTTCTGTTCCCAATCCGACACCCTGGAAGCTGCTTCTGTAAGAAACCTGGAGATGTCACTACCAGTGCTGGCCAGGGGTCCTCTGTGCATCCAGATACACAATGCCACCGAGCCTGAGGACCCCGAGGAGTGCCATGGCAGCAGCAAGGGGCAAAGGGGACATCACATGGATAGAGATAACACTCTGTGCTCCTTCCTTGGTGGCTGGGACATGGGAGCTCCACCTTTCCCCAGTTAATGCAGGATTGGTTTCCATGCAAACCAGCAGTGGTTGAATGGCTCACGATGTGCCTGTGCCTTTGCAAAGCCTCCCCAGGTCCCCGCACTGCTGGTGATAATCCCCTCTGGATTTCAGCCCAAACGTATTCCCAGCTGGTTTATCCCGCTGGCACTCCCTGCTTCCCGAATCACCCAAGAGCTTTCCCAGCTCTTCCCCACCACCATGTTGAGGTATCCCCCTCCCCAGCACCCCTTTCCCAGGGGCTACAAACAGCACAGGAGCGATGCTGCACGCTGGGACTTGATCCCAGAGAGTGACAGCCCCAGCATCCCATGCAGTGCACAGAAAGAGCTGGCAGCACTGCCATGGCTCATCCCTGCCCCTGTCCCCATCACACCCAGCACAAAAGCTCCTTGTAGCCATCACCCTCCTGGCCTCAGGTGACCTTTCCCCATCAATGGGGCTCTGTGCACAGTGTGACAGGGACACCCAGCTTGGAGCGGGGATCAGGGAGGCACCAGCTTGTTTGTCACTGCAGTGAGCAATGTGATGCAGAATGAGCAGGAGCTGCAGGGAGAGCTGATGGAAAAGGGCCAGGAGGAGGAAGGACAAACATAACCAGGGGCTGGAGCTGCTCTGGCCTTGGAAATCAGTCTTAGTAAGAAATCTGTGTTCTTCTCATCTCCTCCAAGCAGCCAAAGCTCCCCAGAAATGGATCAAGGGACATCTCCGTGGCCATTAGGGCTTCCCTGCCATGTGCTGCTGCTGAGCTTGGCCATGGCATGGGCCAGAGTGGCACCCATAGCAGCTCTCCCTTAGCAAGAGCATCCATCCTCATCCATGCGGGTGAAGACCCCCGCATGGGAGGTTGCATCAGGACAGTGGCGATGGGAGAAAATCCCTGTGAGTGGGTACAAAGTCCAGCACTGCCCTGCTCATTCTGTGGAACAAACCCTTTTTCTCATGTAAAAGCCACTCAGATGAGCCGCAAACAGGTATCACCCATCACCAGCGCTCCTTCCCTCCACCGTGGTACCCATGTGTTGGGCCTCAGTTTCCCTCCTCAGCCTTGCCCAGTGCTTCCCGAGCAGGCAGGAGGAGCTGCGGGCATAGGCAGCATTCCTGGTACTCATGTGATTATTTATTTAGAGCCTGATGATTTGATTGCTGGGCTGAACGCAGCCACCCCATTTCCTGGCTTTGCTTATGGATGTGCAGTGGCGTCTCTCCGGAGCAGACAAAGGCTGTGCTGCTGTGTGGGAGGGAGAGCCTCCCTCATCTCCCTGCAGATGTCTTCATGTGGCTCTGGTGAGGAACTGTTGGTGAGAATCATAGATCATAGAAAACAGGACGGGAAAAGCCCCAGGAGATCCATGGGTTTATTCCTTTTCCTCCCTGGGGAATCGCTCCTACTGAAGAGAAGCTGGGCTAAACCATCCTAAAAATCCCAGCCACGCTCTCCGTGTTTTCTCTGTTCCCCAGGAAGGTTTTCCTACGTGTCACACTGTGGGATGTGCTGCTGCGCTGCTGCACTGGGCAAGGTCGATGGTGGAAGTGCCCCAATGAGCACTGCTGCTGGCACAAGACCCTGCTCCCCATGCCCAGAGGCACAGGGCCAACCCTGGGATGCTGAGCAGGATGGAGCACCCCACCGTGGCTCCCAGTGAGCCATGGTGTCATGATCCACAACACGAGGGTCTGCCAGCCTTGGGGAGTCCCATTGCTCCCACAGCAAGCACGTTAAGGTGCAGCCTCAGCTGCATCGTGGTGCGATGGCCATCAGGGTGCAGGGCTCTGCTGAGGATGCAAGCTCAACACAGCTGAATCCAGTCTTGCTCTGAGTGCCTCTGATGCCCCAAAGCTGAGGGCGGGCGGGCAGGGCTGTGGATGGGGTGCAGGGTTGCCTGAGCTGGCATTGTTGTTTTCCAGTCCTTGGCTCCATCCATTGTGAGGAGGGCAGGAGGCTGAGCAGCGCTGCAGCAGGGTGAGCTCTGGGGGTTGCTATGTGCTGGGTGACGCTTTGGTGGCTGTTTTGGAGCTTCCCAGGGTCTGGTCCTGCTCCTGCAAGGTCTCCGACCCCATCCATTTGATGACCTTCCTCTTCCCAGGGCAGTGTTTCAGCTGTGATGTGTATCTCGGGGCCCTCTCCTCCCAGGAATGCTTTATAGCCCCCAGGTTTCCACGCTTGGACAAAACAAAGGATGTCCTGATGCTTTTGTAAGCAGAAGCATCGCACGCTCTGCTCGCTCGCGATTTATGTGCCCCGAGGGGCCCAGGGGGGTTCTGCTGACTCGTGCCTTTCTCCTAACTGAAGACACAACAGCCACTGTGTTACCTTGGTGGCTGCAGCAAGAAGCAGCTTCCTGAGCGCGGGATGGGGGCTCACCCCTTACCAGGCCACTGCCCGTTGGTGGTTTGTCCTATGTAATGTGCAGTGAAGGTCTCTGTGGTGATGCCAGGGGTGGGCAGGGGAGCCTCTTGCAGCAAACCATCAAGACAAAGGTGCTGCCTGGCCTCACGCTGTAGATGTAGGAGCTGCTCCTCTCCCCCGTGTCAGGCTTGTGCTGAGAAAGAGGTGGGGAGATGCACTTAAATGATGTGCGCAGCTCTCTTCCAGGGGTTTCTTCCCTCTCCCCCCCACCCTTTCCTCTGCTCTGAGGGTATTTGTGTGTTTTCAGTCTTTCTGCTCGGGTCTCCCAGTCTGGGAGTGGGGTGCAGAGAACTGGCAGCTTGTGACACCCAGGGAGCTGAGCCCTGCGCCTCTGAGCGGTGCGGGTGGCCCGCAGCATCGCACGCCCTCTGTGAGCACAAACCCTGCTGCTTGGGTGAAGGCTTTGGGGTTTCATCCTTCCTGAACACACCCCCGGGTTCCTCCATCCTCCCTGAAACCCCCCAGCTCCAAAAGAGGACCTGGGGGGCAGCTGATGAGAGCTGCTTGCGAGCTCCTTGATCCCATGTGGGATGCGTGCAGGGCAGCTCTGGGTACCAAGCCGGTACCATCAGCAGCCTTGGATTGAGTGTGCCCCTTGGCAGCGCTGCCCAGCCCGCCCAAATCCCATGCTGGGAGCCACCTCGCTGGGAAGTCCCACTCCAACCCTGCTTTAGCTCTTTACCTGATTCTTTTCCTTCCCCCAGGAATGCCAGGAATGAGGTCTGAGGTTGGCTGGGCTCCCTGAATCCATTCTCCCAGTTCAGACCTGCATCCCCTCCTCAAAGAGGCCTTTACAGTTAATGCAATAGCGACTGGCCCTCGGGCGGAGGCAAGGAGGGTTTGTGGGCTCGCAGCAGGATCAGGTTTGCTGCTCCTTGGGGTGGTTTTCTCAGGGGGTTGGTGTGTAAAGCCTGAAGGCTCCCAACACCTTTGCCACTGAGCGGGTCATGGCTCAGCAGAACCTTGGCATGGACAGGTCAGCCAGTGTTATACCAGGAGGTGCACCGGGGAGGATGAAGGACTTGGTGCCCGTGCACCCCTGGTACCACAGCTGGAAGTAGGAGAGGGTGATGCCCAGCAGGTACTGCCAGCCCTGGGGAGGTGCCTTGGCCACGGGGGTCTGTTTGGGTCAGGCAGAGCCTTGGGTGAGGTGTCCCTGCCCATGG
The DNA here is from genome assembly GCA_025448015.1 of Bolborhynchus lineola. Lineage (NCBI taxonomy): Eukaryota > Metazoa > Chordata > Aves > Psittaciformes > Psittacidae > Bolborhynchus > Bolborhynchus lineola. The sequence goes on along the minus strand of JAOEHX010014803.1, from coordinate 20,740 downwards.
CAGGAGGTTGGAACTGGATGTTCTTAAGGTCCTTTCCAACCCAACCCATCCTGTGATTCCATGAAACGAACCCACAGGATCAGCTGCAGACAGCAAAGGGCTGCTCAGCAGCTTCCCCTGAGCCTCTGGTGGTGGACCAAGGACTCGGCTTTGTGCTGGGGGAAGGCTCCTGTCCCATCCCATATCCTTGGGTACCACTGGCTTCAGATGCCTGCTCCTCCTCTCCCCTCCTAGCACAGCGACAGACTCACCAATGTCCTCCGTGTTCACCACCATGGGACTGAAGCCCCTTGATGCAGACGAGTGATAAGGGAAACAGAACCCTCCAACCCCTTTGGCTTCAGCCACAAGCAAACCAAAGCCCTGTTCCACAGGGAAGTGGCTCGTCCTGCCTGCTTGGGTGGCAATTCCAGCCTGACACAGGGGCATCCCTGCCTCGGGGCTCCAGGTACCTGATGGAGACCCAGGCCATGGTGGCACAGCTGAGGACGAGATGGCAGTTTCCCTGCTATCTGGGGAAACATAATGGATCAAGCGTATGGATAATTACAAATGGTGTTTGCCAGGAGTTATTTTCACAGCTCATTTTAATCCCTGCTTCCTGGCTGTCACAGCCCTGGGGACGGTGAGGTCCTCCCCTGCTCTCGGGGGTTTTGGCCTATGGAGACTGAACATCATTTGCTCCATGATGGATGGGAGAGTTTACAGCTGGGTTTTGAGCTCATGGTCATGCAGCAGGTTTGGGGGTTGTGGATTTGACCCTGCCAGCCTTCCCTGGCTGGCTCTGCAGGTCACAGCCCTCCTCTTCCTCCTTCTCCATGTCTGGGACAGGAATACAGTGTTTGCCATGTGAAAATTCCATCTTAGGCGAAACCTTGGCCACAGCAGGAATGGTTTTGGCTTTTTCTCCTTGGCCACTGGGGCTGGCTGTGCTGGAGGAGCAGCGTTTGTCCATTGGAGGAGCACCCTTTATAGGGAGATAACTGCTTGCTAGGTAATGCTATATAATTAGCAAGGATCATCCCATAATCTACTCTAATTGACAGAGACCGTGGATGTGGTTTAGTGGACTGCCAGCAGGAGAATTAGAGGATTGTTAACTGCAGCGTAACCCTGGCACGGGCTTCCCCTTTTTGCATCCCTTGGCATGTCAGAGCCCCTTTGTGCCTCAGTTTCCCCTCCTGGGAGATGCCGGTTCATCCGCCTGCATTTCAGTGCTTTACAAGTGCTGCAGCCATTTAAAGGAGGGAGAGGGACTCAGTGCTTCTGGTGCTGTGCCCAGGAGCAAGGGTTTGCTGCCTGTGGCTGGTTCCTTCCCTTTACCTCTTCTTTTCTGCTTCCTTCTGTCCCTCCTCCGCTCCAGCCCCCAGTTGCTGCTCCATCCCATGCTCCTGCCCCCGTGCTGTGCTAACATACCCTGGGAGGGAAGTTCCTGGAGCCTCCTTCAGATGATCAGGGCTCCAAAAGACATCTGTGGCTGCTCCTTGCCTTAACATCTCTTAGTCGGAGGCCAGCCCAGCAAACCCTTCCTATTACAGGGCTGCCAGGGAAGAAAATGAGATCTGAAAGTTTGGGTTCTTTGTGCAGAAACCTTTGAAGAGCCTCTTAAAAGCTGAGCGCGGGTGAGCCGCTGCGCGCTCCCTTTTCCAAAGGACAGGGAGGGCCCCGTCTGCTCCCGTCTTCTTTCGCCCAAGTAATTTGCAGCAGGACAAAGCTCTCCTGAGCCGTGCCTGCTGATGGGGAGCAGAGCGAGCTGGTGCCTGGTGCTGCCTTAACCTTGCCTTTCGGAAGCCAGGGTCAGAAGTCAGCTCTGGCATGGGTGAATTCCTGCTCCGTCCTTCCTGGTGCTACCCTGAGCCCTAAGGATGGGCAGGGGGAGCGGGTGATGGTACCTGCATCTCCTTGCTGGGTGCAGTAGGTCTCCGTAGGTCTGTCAGCTTTATGTACTATGTCACTGAAGGAAAACTGTGGGCTTAATGTGGTAGAAAAAGGTTCTTTCTTTGTTCCTTTCTCCATATCAGGTTTCTCCTTTGTTTAATGTGTCCTCTGTGGAAAGGGAACCAGCTATTTCAAAGGCTCCATGCCAGAGAAACCCATCTCAAGGGAGCCACCGCTCAGCCCTTTCATCTTCCCTTTTAATCGGAAAGGGTTTCCCCAGCATGAAGGCAGGAGCTTGTGGAGAGTCCCTGCCTTTGTAACGTGTCTTACCAGTACCCTGTGGCTGTTCTGCCCAGCGCAGCAGCAACCGAGGGAAACCAGAGGGGAAAGAGCACTACCCCTGTGAGTGTGTTTGCCACGGGCAAACTGTGGTAGATCAGACATTTCAGAGCCAGGAAAGCCTTGGGAGTGATGCACTTTGTCGGGTTCAGGTGCCTGTGCCCTTCCAGACCTTCTATTTCAAGGGATGTCCAGACATCTACAGCTAGTGAATGGATCACAGCGCTGGGAACCAGCCATACAGCATGGATACATCCTGCTGTATCCATGAGTTGCACGGCTCCAGTCTCCCCAGGAAGGAAGAGCTGATGAGCAGTGATCTGATTCAGTAGGTAACCTAAGGCATAAATACATGCAGTTGTGCAGGTGAGATTGCTCCAAGGGGAGTACCTGGTCTTTATAGAGTAATTGAAAACTTGATTACTGCCAGGTATTGAGTATCCTGTTTCATATCCAGCATCACCCTTTGGGGGAATGAAGCACTTCTGGGCCTATTGCTTTCTTGTCTCTGTTTCTGTCTTCCTTCCCAACCTTCCTGTCTGGTTTTGTCCTTAAAGCATTCTCTTGTTCTCTGCATTGCTCCTGTCCTCTGGGTCCAACCCTCAGGCATCTTTTCCAGTTCCTCCAGTCAGTTTTATGCAAAGCTGAGTCTGAACCTTCAGCCCAAATGTTGCTGCCAGCTTTAACATCGAGATAGAAGAGCTGGACCCGGAGCTGTATTAGATCCCTTTGAGAACAAGTTGGGCAAAAATATTAGCCATTAGAGAAACCTTATAGGAGAATTTTCTCCTTGTTGCAAGAAGTTACTTCCCAAACAAAAAATACTTGCCATGTGTTGATAACAAAGTAAGAAACATCCCTGCAGTGCATGCCCTGAAGAGCTAAAGGTATCCTGCTCGGAAAAGGAAGGTGTGAGGGACCTGGAGAGTATGGAAAAGTCATCTGGAAAAGAAGGGCCTGGCAGAGCTTTGCTTGTATCCCCGAGCAGAGCTTGATGGTGTAGGACAGGCTGAGCTTGTGGATTGTGTGGGGCAGGAGAGCTCACACGCAGCTCTAAGTTGTTCCACAGTGCCTCTGGCCTTGGGGAGGCACTGGCTGTCCCAGCCCTATCCGGGATGGATGGATGGATCTCAGCCAGGCTGGTATCTCCTTGGGCCTGAGGCACTTTCAAAGGGAGGCACAAAGGGGGAGATGAGGTCAGGCTGTAGTTTTGCTTTCTTTGTAAACACACCTTGAGGACAAGGCTGGTGTTCCCACCAGCTTCCCACTCCTCTACCCACCACAAACAACACAGGGGTGCTCTGGACCATGGCAGGTCCTTGTTGATGTTGCTTTGCTTTTAGGTATCAGAGTGTTGTGTCATGAATGAAATCCCCTCTGCAGGACCGCTTACTAATAAGAGGGGAAAGAATCATCCACATCCCTTTCCCTCTCAGTTGGTTCCCAGGGCTGAACTATAAACCAAAAGTGGATCTCACTGAGTTGCTGTTTTCAGAGTACAACTGCCAGTGCTATAAAGCAGTTCCCTTCCAGGCAGCAATTGTCCTCAGTTGTTACTTGCATCGGGCACAACTTGGGTGATCCCTAGAGCTGTCCTGCAAACCAACATACAGCACAGCATGAACTGGATGTGTGTTCTGATAAGCCAAAGTTCTCTGACTGTATCTGCCTGGGAAACTTCTCTGGCCTGGCTTTTGTTGGAACCAAAGTTCCTCACTGGGAGGAGTTTTGTTTCTCACACTTTACCTAAACAGAGAAAACTCAGCCCAGCACCAGGAGCAGAAGGCTGAAAACAAATGCTGCAGGTCTGGGTGTTGCAGCTCTGGAAGCAAAACCTAGGTTGTTCATTGACCCTGAACCCTTGCCATGACAGTCCAGGATACATGAACTCAATTACAGCTATGCAGTTTGAAGTTATTTAAGTAGGAAATGGAGCTGATTACTTGTAAGAAGTAAATTGAGGGTTTCACATCTCTTGCTACAGCCTGGTCACCAACTGTTAAGTCTTTATTGACGTATTATTCATGTAGTCACCTCCCATATATCTGCCAGTTTCTCTCTCATACTGTCTCCACCACACTTAACTTTCCTCAGATGAAATGTTTGCACACCAGAGCATTGCTGTGTTCAGAGAAGCCAGCTCTTTGCACATACCTTTACAATAGGTACTGGACAAAATGGTCTCTCTGGCACTGGCCCAAGCAAACACAACAGGGTTTAGATGGTTTTAAGAGAACCTGCAACTGTCTAATTCAATTTATGGAGTTCAACACCTCAGGTGAGTTTTGGGTGTTTCTTTAGCTTCTAGTGGCCACAGAAGAAATAACTATTTAGCAGGTCCACATATGCATCAGTCATGGGTTAGGGTGAAGGTCTGAATAAAGACTAATTCATAGTTTTCCCACTATGTTATTCATCCTTAAGTGACTCTTCTGACATGAGTGTCAACCACAACCATCATAAGATGCTTCCTTATAGCATATAAGGCTTCAGTTCTTCTGATGGTGAATAGGCAGGTTTCACTCATTCCCATACTCTGTTCTGTCTACCCTGATAACCGAGATAAATGTCTGTGACCAGTCCCTTGTGTGCATACACATACAGAGAACAGAGAGCACTTTATTACCTAACAGCAGAGAAACACCATGCCTGTCACAGCCTTAATAATAGCTTATGGAGAACAAGATCACTTGTGGCACTAAAGAAATCAGAGCAAGTATACAAGGCAAGAGTTGCAGCTTTTAATAACTAGAAGAAATTTAAACAGCAGTTTGTTGCTTACATTTGTTCACACAATCACTCTGAACCATGCTGCTTTTGGGGGAAAAAAGCCTTTCAAAGGACTGTCATTTTTATAACCTAATTTTATTGAGAAAATTCATTTCAAGTTTCTTTTTCCACGTTACAGTAAGAACAAGCACCACATTTAAATCATTAGTGAGGTATGGAAGTCTGAGTGAGCTGCTTGTTAAACAGCAGACACGTTAGATAGCACCTATACTCCAGGGCACATTGATTTCATTCCAGGGATTTAAAAATGCCTACAATCACAGGATGACTGAGCCTATGCAATAATGGATAGCAAGTTACTAAGCCCCATTTTGCATCCAGCTCTGGAATGTAGCAAAGGGAAATCACCCAGGTTGGCAAACCAGCTAGCTCTTGCCACTGGCAGGGCCCAGCTACAGCAGATGTAGCTGACCAAAGGTTAACTGGAGTTTGCAGTTATCCACTAGCAACCTTTCCTATGGATCAGTTACCCTGAATTCCCAGTGTTTCCTACCAGCACAGCACAGCGCTGCTCCTTTACGTTATATTCAGCTGATTACACCTGCAGATCCACATGAGGGATGGAGCTAAACTGAGGTATGACAAATGGGTGGAAGTGAGAAACAGTTGAGTCAGCAAGAATGGTTTTGTAGCAGGGACATACACAGGAGAATAGAACAAACTTTCCTTGCAACAAGCCCCAGTCAGACTTACAGCACCACTTTCATCATTAGTAGTTCCTGTCTTCAGCAGCCCTGTTCATGTGAACATGAACAGGCTGTGAGTCACACTGTCAGCACTGTCTGCACTCCCCTCGCGACAGAAAGAGCTCCTAGTTCCACAACAGAGATGTAGACACATGAAATTCTCACTCAGGATCAAGCGCAACACCTCACTTTTTATGGCTCTTCACGAACGCAGGGACAGTGAGTGTGCCAGCCTTGACTTCTGCTCGGGTTTCAGGTTTGTGCTTTAATGAGAAGACAAGAGCTCGCACCATCCTGCGATACGGTGCGCTAATGAGACGGGAAGAGAGGTGAAAAGCTTCTCTCTCAATATTTTCAGCCAGTGGGTGATCAATCTGAAAACAGCAAAGTATAAAATTAGATCTTTGCATGTAACAAGGAGACCAACTGATTGAAATGGGGAGTTTGGTGCTTTTCAGTGTTTCTTCATTAATCAGCTTAGATTCAAGGAAATCTACTTCTCATCACAAACCTAACAGGAAGAGCAATTTAATTCCACCCTTGCAATTAAGGAACAAGGCAATGTGGTCAGTGGCAGGGAACACATCCACATCTCCAGCTGGGTGGCAGTACTTTGCCATCTCAACAGGAAGCTAATCTGCAACTAGCTTTGGGTATCAAGCTCAACTGCAATTACAAGCTAGGTTCCACTGTCTCCGTAAAGCTCACTTTTGATCTTGCTGATATAAGGTACCTTGGATACTATTTTAAACTTGATTCCAACAGCAACTCTAAGACATGCCAAACACTTGGCAACTCTGCCTGGTGCTATAAAGGGAAATGTGGGCTCTCTGTGTGTAGAAGGAGGTGTAATTAACAATGCAGAAAGGGATTAGCTGAATGTTAATTACGCAGTTATTGCTTCAACATGTGCCAAAACCTGTAATTTAGCACAGCTCAGAAAAAAATCCCCCACCCATCAAGAAGTAGTTTTAATTTCACTTCAGCCTTTTGTGATGGGGAATCTCCCATGTTTTGCATGCAGGAGGGATTCCAGCGTGCCAAATAGCAGTCCTCCAAGTCCTTTGCCCACTCTGGTTTTGCTACTCATGACTAAATTGCCCCTTTCTGCCAGGCAGCACTAGAAGCCCCTTGGATCCACTCAGCCCCACCTTCCCTTGTTGTTCTTTTTTGTCACCCTCTCAGGTGTTCCTGCTCCTCATTTGCTGGACCTCTGTGGCTCCCCCTTCCTATATATATTGTCTGCCTGCTGCTGCAAGCTCCCCTTGCATTCTTGGTGGGAGCTGCAAGCTAGGAGGGCATTTTTCCTTCCCATGCTTTCAGGTAAGTCCTGATCAGAGGCAATGCTGCTGTATCCACTACTACTGATTTTAGGGTGGTACCATAGCCTTTATGTTCCTACAGTTCAAGACTTTACCACCAGCATTATCATAATGCTTAGATGTGTTTTCCAAGAACTAAGCTTGCAGTGGTCTGGCAAAGACTGAGCTTCCACCTTTCTGAGGCATTCCTACAGCCAACCATCCTTTAGTGCTGCCTCAGTCCTGATGGACTGGAAGTTGGAGAGACTGTTTTCACAGCTAGCAAAGACACAGTTTTGAAACTCTTGAGTGCTTATCACTTGACTTGCCATTTAAAATATAATTAATGAATAAATTAAAAAGGATAATTATTATGGCATTTCATAGACCAAGCAAACTAGTCATTAAGCTTTATAGCAAAGCCTTGCTCATTTACTTAAAGATACCTGAGGGATCTGGTATCTACCATCAATTTATATACTGTCAACCTTGCCTCTTTGTTTTTGCAATAGATTCAAATCTACAAATGTTTAATTACTTAAATATGAAACACCCAAAAGATCCCAATGTTGGTTTCACAGCTGCTAAGTAGTAGGAAAAACTTTATGTTCTATCAACTTCCTCCTTCTTTTGTACAGCCAAACTGCAGCAGTACACAACTAGTCTGCTGAATGGTTGTGTAAATGAGAGTAAATACACCTCACTCATAATTGGCATGTTTACTTAGTTAGCAACCCCCCAAAATTACCTACCTTGAAAATAAAGCTACTTATAAATAGGGACATGCAGCAAATCACTGGAAATAGGAACAGATCATCTGGTCTTGTCCTCACTCTGCAGGCAGGGCCAGCTTTACAGTAACTATGGCTGAAAAAGGTTTGTTTAACTTGTTCCTACAAGAAATAACTCATTGAGCCAAAGACAAACAGATCTGAACATTCATTACCTCTACATCCAGGGCTTCACAAAGCAGCTTCCGCGCATTCTTTCTGAAAGCCTCAGTCTTGGGATCGCTCCTGACCTCTATTGAGGGCTTGTTTGAATGGTCTTTGATGAAAGTTCTCCACTCTGTGTAAATCTCTTTGGCAAGGCTGGCCACCTCGTGATCTGAATGTCTACGCATCTTACTCACTGTGTGACCTGGAAAACAGTAACAGCTCCTTCAGGCCTGGGAGGTGGGCAAAGTAGAAAGGACACCAGTCAAATCGTATCGGTGCTAACGCAGCCACATGCGTTTTGAATTCAAGCAGTGTCAGCAAAACCACCAGTGCACTGACACAAATAAAAGTACAGAATTATAAGGAAGTAAACCTGAAATTCTCACTTCTTGACTTCTGCACTGATTTCTGCTTAAGCAACCAGCAAGGAATTGACCTATACATGTGAAACTTACCTTCCAAGTCACTAAGCTGTGGAGCATCACTTATGTAATACAGGGCTATGTTAATTTTCTCCACAGATACTATTATCTGATGAAAGATGGTAATTGGCCTACAAAGAACGCTGGTTTTACACTGAAACACCTTTAAAGGAAACAATTTCAATATGCAAACACCACGGTGACTCCAAGCAGAATCTTTCCAATCGACAGCGCCTGCCAGTGCGAAAGAGGCATTCCTGTTAGGAAACAAAAGGGACCTTTCAGAGGGGTACTTCCCTCTGACCACTAGCACTGTTGGCCAGGAGATGTCACTGTTAGGCTTCGGTGGCTCTTGAGACCTGCCGCATGCAGGCAAGCACCGGGAAAAATCCCGGGAAAAGCCCGAATAAGCCGAGTATAGCAAATGGAATGACAATTCAGAAGCATGGGGAAAGAAGCAGATTGTATCTCCTTTTCTAAGGCGAGGGAGGCGCTCTGAATAGAGATCCAGCTGCTCTAATGGCAAACAAAGGCCAGCACGACTGTCTCTCACACCAGGATGCTCTCCACAAGACAGGAAACCCAGCGACCGTGTGGTTTCACATTATCCCTCCCCTAACTCCCATGAAAAAGAGCCAGGCATGGGGCTGTGCCATTTGCACGGAGCTGCCCACCTGCTGGGGATTTCTCAGGGTGGATGCAGTAAGCAGTTCTGGGCCAACACGAGGAGAATTCCTTCCATGTTCAGAGGATTCAGGCAGGTCAAACAGGTGAGCCACAACTCGGATGGCAAGAGAGCACTTGGGTAGCAGGAACAGGAACAAGACAAGCAGGTGCCCAAGAAAAGCTCTTCAAACACCTGACCACAGGAGGGATGATGCAGTATTTGGTAATAAGCAGGGGGGAATTTGAGGATAGCTACCTTCTCCAGCTCAAGCTCTGAGAACTGCAGGCTGCATATCAACAGCTTTCTATTGACAGCTACACTCATTTCTGAAGAAGCTTGCAAGCTAGGCTATTCTGTACTGACAAGCCAAGCAGACACAAGACAGCCTAATAGTCACAGTCTGTATCAGGCAAAATGTACCTATTTTTGTTGAAAGTAACACTTCTTTGGAAGGTATTTTCTTCTTCAGCTCCTCCAAAGCTTCAATCAGATTCTCTTTTGGTTGTCCAGGAAGCTCAAGCATAGATTTCCATCGTTTTATGTCTTCCACGACCACAACTCTCTGGAAAAGAGAAAAGCCATTAGGAAACTGGAATCTTCTTCTTATAAGTAAGGGCACTGGCTTCATCTCTGCTAATGAGACTGTTACCAACACATGAATTATTGATTATGGCATGAACCAGAGTACAGAATACATGATGGCCTGGAACGATGGGTACTTGCTTGCGATTAGCAGCATACTGCAAATGAAGAGTGAAGTAACTAGGAAGCAAAGTGAGATGCTTCACCTTAGTCTGCCAAACGTAGTGCACGTAACAACAAATGCCTGCTAGAACTGGTTTGAATTTAGGGAGTTCATTGTATAAATGTCTGTTACAAGAAAAAAGGATTAATGAGGCAGCTAAATATCTTTACTAGCCTGTCAGGATCTGAATCCTGCTCAGATTGGCTTTGAGTTTAAAATAAGGCCAGCAGGGAGAGAAACAAAGCATTAAGGAGAATGAACACAAACCCAAGTACACTGGTCGTTTGCAGTGCTCTTCACCCTGCTCCTGCCACAGACCTGGACAGAACAGATCTTTAAGGTCCCTTCCAATGCAAACCATTGTGTGATTCTGTGGCCAGGGACAGTGAGTCTTGTATTTCAGATGTGAGTCATCGTACAAAGATTCTGCAGTGGAATCAGCTCTATGCACAATTCTTTGGCTTTGTGCCTTACATTAATAAGCTCTTTGGTGCAACAAGTGCTTTCCTATTGTGATTCTGCAAAGAGATGGCCCAGCTCTTACGCAGGTCTTGCGCAGTTCCACCACGCAACCAACTGAAGGGCCCTCCTCAAAGGGGAGAGCTGTGAGCCAGCCAGCAGTACTGGAGCTGGCGGTGTCACTTGGCTGTACTTGAACTGTGTGCTCTCCCTGACCCTACAGCACACCGACCAAGTGGGAATCATAGAATCCCAGACTGGTTTGGGCTGGAAGACACCTTCAAGCTCATCCAGTTCCAACCCCTGCCACGGGCAGGGACACCT